>KN728737.1:13965-24546 GCA_000816745.1 Ancylostoma duodenale
ACAGTGTTTTGGGCTGACAACTGTCCGGCAAGGAATTGTGAGAACAACTGGTCGACAAGCTTCTGAGAAAGCAAGTTTCAGATGCGATCAGAAACTTGTTTTTGGGGTTCTGAGCAGTCTACCGTGATTGGCGCAATGATTGAATGCGCCTCCTTTTTCACTCGGCCCAGCAGTGTCCATTAAAGGCAGCAAGAGCCTCGACTTGGAGCTGGGTGCGGGTGGTGAAGTGCAGACTCAGCACATCACAAATGTGACACGAACACAAACAATGATGGTTTACCTGTATAGAAAATGGAAATGTCGTCACGAACACGCCTAGCCGTGTTTGCGCGTGGACGAGTTTTCCCCGGCCCCAAAAGCTACAAAATGCGTTGAATTCAAAGGCTTTCTTGGTGAGACGCACACTGCCGACATCGAAGCACTCAGCACATGGGCCAAACCAGGCGCCGTAATGGCTCCTGGGGCCGGGGAAAACTCGTCCGCGCGCGGACACGGCCAGGCGTGTTCGCGACGACAGCTCCATTTTCTCTGCAGGTAAGCCATCATCGTCTGTGTTCGTTTCATATTTATGAGGTGTTGACTCTGTACTTCACCACCCGTACCTCAGCTCGAACTTGAGGATTTCGACTCTTGCTGCCTTTAAATGACTGCTCAGACATTCGGTGAGGGCGCATGGCGTGCCCCGGAACTCGACGTGCATTTTTACTCTCCCATGTTTTTCAGTTTCGGTACAAAATCACGTCTCCCACACCATGCTAGTGGTATCAGTCTCGGGACGAAATCGGGTCTCTCGCCGGAGCTTGCGAGACAAAAACTCTTATTTTTGGATTACTCCCGCTCACCCTCGAAGGGATTCATTATTCTGTTAGTCGGGACTCCCGCACGAATGTCTGTGTGGTAGCTGTGAGCAATAGAAGAGCAACGAGTCCAGCGCGAATCATTTCTTGAAATGATTTATGCTCAGCTGTGTGCTGGGGTAGCCCATGTGATAAGGATCCTCTTGGTATATGAATGAGTTTCGAGAGGTGGTCGCTTCATACAGAAATGAGAACAGGACGGAAGTATGGATCAGTGCTGAGACATTCGTGTAATGATGACCCCCTCTTGAGGGTGAAAGTGAGAGCTTTCGTCCCGCAACATCCCGATCTTGTACCAGAGCTCCAGCTGGAGACCTGATTTTGTCCCGAAGATGATGCCGCTATCATGCTGCGGGAGACTGGGTTTTGTACCGAAACTGAAAAACATGAGAAAGAAAAATGCCCATCGAGTTCCGGGGCACTTCATGCATTCTCTTCAGTTCATCCGCTGCATTGATCATAAGCGGTCGTTTTGTCTGGAGCTCTATCGACGTCCTGGTTCGCCTTTCTTACTGGCGTCTCCTAATATTGTTCTGTACCGGTTCAAGCTGTGAGAAACCTAGTGGCGGGTTTCGGGATTATACTATCTGTTCTGATATCAAAAGCCACCTTCACAGGTAGTGATTCTGTTTGGAAACTTCCCGTAAATCCGTCATTGATTGCGGTCACACTTCGACTTTCTGCTGACAGCTCAATCTAGTCATGCCCTCCGCTTCTGCTTCGCAATTACAGAGAAAGACAAGGAGGATGGCTGCTGTGGAAAGCGAAGATCCTGCTAATGGCACACCGGACGATGTTGCAAAAGCGCAAGAACAGCTAAGGGCGGACGAAAAGACTCCAGTATTTTTGAAAACTCTTATCAAACACATGGTAGCTGTCCAGGATAGACTGTCCTCGGTATTGCTGGAAAATCAGGAGCTGCATCAGCAAGTTAGCAACTTACGCGATGAGAACAACACGCTCAAACGCGCTCTTGCTGAGGCAGAAAAGTTGTCGGCGACGGTTAGCACCCGTGAAACAAAATATTGACCATAGCTAGTGATTTTGAGGAAAAGGAACGACTCAGATCTATTGTCATACATGGTGTTTCTGAGTCTACCGCTTCTAAATCTATTGAGAGAGCAAATGATGATTACGATGTTATATGTGACCTTTTCGATCATCTTGGTATTGAATGTGTTCCTCAATCAGTTTATCGCTTAGGAAAAAAGGAGCCTAAAAGATGCCGTCTTGTTGAGGTCGTTTTTCCTTGTAGCTTTTTCCAAAAGGTGACTATAAAAAGAGCTACTCGATTGCTTTCCACTCCTTATAAGGCTGCATTCATACGCCCCTCACTACCCAAGGAGGAAAGGGATCGCAATCGGGAAGCTAGACGTGCAAGCCGTAGTAGTGGTCATGTCACAACTTCTTCTACTCAGTGTTACCAGTCTTCTCAGCCTAACAGAATGTCGGTAAACTAATAAGTAATCCTCGGATACTTGTCTCCGGCCTGAATTGTCTCTCCTGCAACTTGCGCTCCATTCAGAAAAAATATTGCTACGCTAAAATTTACGGTTAAAAGACTAAATAGTGACATCGTGATAATTACAAAGACCTGGCTGAACACCTCACGTGATCTTAAGCCCATTTTGAGTAATTTGTGTGATGATTTTAATTACGTAAGATGCGACAGGATCCAAAAAAGGGGTGGTGGCGTACTTATACTCATGGAGCGGAATATTGCCTTCGAAATTAAGTGGCTTGTATCTGTTCACGATGCCTATGAAATTCTTTCTTGTGACTTGAAATTGCTTCAGGCTACCGTTCGTATTACCTGTATTTATAGGGCGCCCTCCTGTGACTTAAGTAAAACTATTCAACTCACCAAGGTAATAAGCGACCTGTCCTCCTTCGAAGGACAACACGTAATCAGTGGTGATCTCAATTTCTCTGATATAAACTGGTTTAGCACACCCCCCTCTTGCACCTCCATTGGCTCAAAGTACTTCATTGATATGTGCCGATCATGTAAGCTTCATCAGCACTCAGAACCTCTGCAACAACTATTTAACTGGCTTTTGAGGAACTAGTTTCAGATCGCATCGGAAACTAGTTTTTCAAAAGCTGGTGAAATACTATTTTTCGCCACTTCCTTGCCAAATAGTTGCAAATGGGAAGCCTGTAAAATAGTTGTTTCGACCTCTTCCTTGCCAAATAGCTGTAATATAAAAAGCTAGTAAAATACTTGTTCTCCGAATCGCTCATGTTAGAACATGAATGTATTGTGGATAACATTCATTCAAAATACAATTTTATTGGTGGCATTCGTAAAAGTCTTCAATCTGTGTGACGCGAACCAGACACAAATCTAAGAACAACTTGTGCTAGAGCGACAAAATCCAATGCGCTTCTGCGATTCTCATAGTTAACTTTGGACGATCTTCGGCTACCGTTCATATCAGTTCAATACGTTCCGCACATCGCTCAGCCAAGTTACGAAAAGGTCTAAACAGGCTGCATTTTTGAAAGAAAATCGTTTCTACACCAGATGCGCGAACAGCAACTCCGATAACTGAGCAGCACGAACTCAGCTCCAACAGTGTAATGCGTCGAGTAAAAACCCCAGCTGCATCTCTTTTCAGTTTTTGTCATCCTTCGCTCAGTTGCTGCCCAAGATTCCCTCTTTATCGAAGCAATTGAGGGCAGAATCGCAGCAGCTGGGAGGAGATGCTGCTATGCTTTCTATTTGACGCACTGCGCTGTTCCGGCTATGCTGGTACTGCACAGTTATCAGAGCGATTCTAATTTAACGTAAAGTCTAAAGCTTCACTAGCTAAGGATTGAGTGGCATGAGTCATTTGAACACCTGTTTTGAAGAAACCTACAGAATCGAGGCGAAGAACTTAAAACTTATAGCATACGCTGTGGATGAATGTGGTGCAACTACCGCTCTCCACTATACGGGACCGCTAAAATACCTCACCACATGCGAAGGATTCTTTCATTTTTGTGTGATAATTGGAGAGTATCAGCGAAAAGCTAGTAAAATGGTTGTTTTCGGAGAAACTTGGTAAAATAGCTGCTTTGACTTCCTACTAAAATAGTTGCAAAATGAAAAGCTAGTCTGCAACTGTTTTCCCAGGCTGGTGATGACGTCATACTAGTTTGCAAGCTGTTTTCAGCAAAAGCTTGAAAACAACTTTATTTGAGCTTGTTTGCAAGTTGTTTTGGAGAAATCCTTGTTTGCAACTTGTTCCAGGGTTGTGAGCATATTCATACACCGACTCGTGGTAATCACATATTAGATTTGGTTCTTAGTAGCCATGAAGATTCAATCAAGAATGTTATCGTGAGCTCGCCCTTAGGAACTAGTGACCATTGTTCCCTATCATACAGAATTTTCACTAGGTTCGACCCTCCGGCCTACCGATTGCGTAGGGTTTACTCCAAAGCAAACTATGACATCATTTGCCAATTTTTATGCTCGCTGGATTGGCTTGCAATTCTTGAAGGGTTTTCATCTTCAAACGATAAGTACGAATTCTTTTTATCGGTTTTGCACCACTGCATCCAGAACTTCGTTTCCATCGAAAAACAACCAGTAAGCTATGGTAATCTTCCGCCCAACTTAGTAAGACTTTTTGAGCAAAGGGAAAAAGCTTGGATGAAATCGCAACTCAATCCTTGCCAGAAAAACGTTAATCATTTTAGGATTGTTAGAGACAAGTTCATACGTTGAGCGAAAATTACTTCAGAGTCCTAAAAAATCCTCTTTTTATAAGCTTCTCAATTCGAGGCTGAAAAGGTCTGTACATATTCCTACTTTGAGAAATGATGATGGTACAACTGTTAGCGATGATTCAGCAAAGGCATCAGTCTTTGCAAAACAGTTCCAGAAGTCTTCTTCTGAGTATTCTTCCACCGTGGAATGGGCACAGGCCGAAACACCCTCTTGTTCTATTGACAGCTCGGTTTGGTTTCATAAAGAGAGTATTTATGAATTACTTTGTCACTTACCGTTATCTTACTCTACTACTCCTGATGGAGTCCCACCCTACTTCAATCGCAAGGTCGCTGTTGCTCTAGCTTAACCCCTTGAACACATTTTCAATTTCAGTTTTATGCATAGTGATGTACCAAACCGTTGGAAACATGCATTTGTCACCCCAATACCCAAGAAAGCGGCTTATTACCTAGCATCCAATTACCGTCCCATTAGCATTACCTCTGTGTTTGCACGGGTTTTCGAAAGAATTCTCAAGTGCGCAATAGTTGAGCATGTAGAAACTAAAAGTATTCTTCCTGATGAACAGTTTAGGTTCAGAGCTGGTAGATCCACAGGAACTTTGATGCTTTCGGCTCTGGAAGATTGGACAAAAGCAGTTGAGCGAGGAATCAACATTGACATTGTCTACTTTGATTTTATCAAAGCTTTTGATAAGGTGCCTTCCAATGAGCTCATATTCAAGCTTGAAAAGATTGGCCTACACCCTAGAATAACAAGCTGGATTAAGAATTTCATCTCTGGGAGGTCATTTCAAGTCAGAATCAACGTGTCGTTTTCTCAAACATGTTCGGTGACGATTTATCGTTTATACTTTTCATCATATATACTAGTGAGACTCCTAGTTTAGTCAATCGGTACAATGTCTCTTGCAAAATGTTTGCCGATGACGTAAAAATATATAAGAATATCCACAGCAATGATGCTAACATTGCTCTCCAATCAGCAATTACAGCAATCGCTGACTGGTCAGACACATGGAAGCTCCCCTTATCGAGCCCAAGACAAAACTTTTCCATCTCGGTCGACAAGGAGCAAGGAACATTTATTACCTTGGGAAGAGTCAATTAGAAGGCACTGACACCATTCGCGGTTTGGGTTTCACCTTTAATACGAGACTGATGTTTGATGACCATTGCAATATTATCGCAACAAAGGCGGATAAAACTGTCCATAACATTTCAAATCCTTGTGTACGAAGTCACCTACCCATCTTTTACAAGCTTACAAATCTAATGTGCTGCCAATTCTTGAGTATGGAACTACAGTTTTTAGTCCGAAATCCAAACGATCAGTTTCGAGACTTGAAGCTGTACAAAACAGTTTTACTAGAAAACTGTGGATAAGATTGCATGGGTATGACTACGCCAACATTCCTCCGGCTTCTACACGTAACTGCATATTCAAAATCCCTTCACTTGCTTCAAGAAGAATAAAATATGACCTTGTCATGGTCTACAAAATTATCTGCGGAAAAGTTCATCTTCCCATGGATAAGTTTTACGCAGTATCCTCCTCTTGTACTATTAAGATTACGTATTCTATAGCAAAAAGCTCATTACGGTCATCTTTCTTTACACAAAGGGCAGCATCTGTTTTTCTGAAATTTTCCAAGAAATGTATCCTGCCATGTTCCCTATCGCAATGCAAAAGACTTATAGACAAGTTTCTGAAAGAGGCAGCTTATTAGTTTGCCATTCGTGAACCTTCTTGAACTGTCTCCGTTTCTCTGCAGATTTGTCTATTGTAGATTCAAGAGTGTTTTGCATTATGTTCATGCTTTTTTTTACTGTGAATTGTCATTCAGCGTGGTATTCCCACGTACAAATAAGTAAATAAATAAATAAAAATGATGAGAACAAAATGATACAAGTTCTCATATTTCATCACTCAATTTGCACGGAATAGCGTGCTGGCATAGAAGCAGTTGTGTTTGGGAGTGAACGATCGCAGCGACAGGAGCCGCTAGGATAAGGGCCAAGAACATGAACATGAACATAAGACAGGACAAATAAACAGCAAAGGATCCTTCCAAAAAATGGATTGCTCTACTCCTACTGCCGGGCGCCTGCATACCTCTCGAACAACACCGGTCCAGCTGCGCACTTTCGTACTCCCGCTCCTATCATACTGAACTAGGTCCGCTTCACGATGTTTCCCCACTATGTATTGGGCGCCGGCGCACCCCTCGCACAGCAATATAGTTGCCCCATTACTGGATGCCAGCGCACCATTATAGATGTGGAAGCAGTCTCCAAGCGATTTTTTTAAATCATGGGCACCGGTGCGCATTTATCACACAGTTGGACCCATTTCCAGGAGTTTCCCCACTTTCGAATGCCGGCGCACCATTATCACAGCGCTGAACCCGTCTACAGGCGTTTCTCTATTTTGGACGCCGGCACTTCTCTTTCATCGGTCTTTCATGGCCACCCTGTGGTGCACACGCACGCATAAAGATACAAATTTTCTGTAACATACACACATACCAGCCTGATCGTTTGGCTAACGTCGGACTCTCAGGCTTCTTTTCGTGCTCGTTTTACTCGCATTGCTTTCATGTGACATCTTTCTCAAAACGTGCAGGTCATTCCACATTTATGTCAACATCTCGTTCTCACGTTCTCATTTTCTAGCACCGATGCACTTTTTCTACAGCGGTAACAGTTGAATGACATCTTTTCATCATGTATAGGAGGCGGCACACTCTTCTCCATTCGCGAACCATTTCCGCAATGTCCTTACTCGCTAAGAGATGTCGTTCTCCCTTTTACCGTCGGTGAACCCATTTCTACGCATATTCCTCTCTACGGGGTGTCGGTGCACCCCCAACCCAGCGATGGGCACGTCGAATGACGTCTTCCAAATCACCAAGCACCACCATCTCAGACGGGCGCACCTCGGCTGTGCGTTTCTCAGCATCTTATACCACACCCGGTAGAGTTGCACCTCTTACATTATTGTAGATAGTCTGATGACATCTTCTCCACTACTGACTGCGTACGCATCCTCACGCAACTTGGCATTCGTTTTTAGCATCCTTCTGCGAACTGCACCACTTACTTTCCTCTCATCGTTGCTATTTCCCGTCTAGCTGGCTCGACTTCTTCTCTGTGGGCCATGCCCATCTTAATGTTATCCTTTACATGACTTTATAAATAAAGACCAATAAAAACCAAGACTAATTCATTTTCATTGTACTGTAAACAACTGTGGGTCTTTCAAGGGACAGACAGTAGATCAATGCACCTGTAAATTGAGGCAAAAATAAAAATTTGCACACATTATATATGAGTTGATGTGCTGAACATCTTGATGTAATCCGCTAGGAGCTGGTTCTCTTGTACACATATAAAATGCCAACTAATATTAACTGAGACATAGAGAATGATGTACACTAGCGGTCCTAACGAACGCTAGAACGCGGCGGCCATATGTGAGGTTTGCCCAAAAACGTAACATTATCTAAATTTGCGGAAAAGAAAAAGAACCATGATCTGTGAATATCGCAAATACAAAAAGCTCATTTTTAGCACTTGTGCCTTTTCAAGAGGTTACAAATAATGTCCAGAGAAAGTGGCTGCATATCTACGCATTAATTTTCTAAAGTCAGTTCTATTGTTTGCAGTTTGCAGTGTATCACGCTACTGGTAAAGACTGTAGAATCCCCCCATTAAATCAAATAATGATGAAAAAATCTGGCCAGTAAGTGGGTAAGGCCTAGGGCATACTTCACAGCGACTGTCGCTGCGACCGTTCACTCCCAAAGGTTTTTGCCCAATTGCTCCTCTGCCAGCACCCTATTCCACGCAAGCTGTGTGATAAGATTTGAGAATTATAACGTTTTGTTCTCAACATTTTCACTTATTTTCTTCACCGCGATGGTGTCAAGTATGCCATGTGCCTTATTGATAGACTAGTTCAACTGTTAAATAACAAAGATCAACTGCATACACTTATATGAAAGAAAGAGAGGGTAAGGTTCGTTTCTACTTCGTTGCATCACAGGCGCGGTCGGTTGAATGGCTGTAGTAGACAAGCAGCTCGCCGGCGAATTATGGTACCACGGCCTGCTTCCTCGAGAAGACATCAAGGTGAGCGCATTTATTATACCTGGTTTTCGAATTTGCGAAGTAATACAGAATTCAGATGATGCTCAGGAGCAATGGGGACTTCTTAGTGAGGACCACCGAGCCTGTTGCAGGGAAGCCGCGTGCACTCGTACTGTCAGTTATGGTTAGGCAAGAGTATGAAGATCAAGGCGTGAGTGATTCCAACGTCTAATATCTGCACATAAGCAATGTACACTATTCATTTTTGCACTGATGAAAACGAAACGATTCTCAGAAAATACCCACTAATTGTCAGCTAAGCTCTGCATTCTCAGTGAAAAATAGGTCGGATTAACGACTTGGGAGCCCCGTTGAGTCTAAAATAGTGCAGGAAAAGGTGCTCGAGCTGAAAAAATGGAATATTCTTACCTCATCACCTTAGAGTATCCCCAGACTTCGCCAGCAATCGCCACAACCGCCGGCTGTCGTCGCGATCGCCACGACCGCCGGCGGTCGCCACATGGATAAAGCGAATGAGGAGACCCAAGAAGAAAGAGGGATGATAATAAAAGGCGCGTGGCAATCGATCTCCAGGCATCTTTTCCATTTTGGCTATCATCCTCATCGCCAGTTCATTTTGGGCACATCCTCGAGAGTACAGGTGATGAGCTCCGTTTGGCAGCGATCCATAGCGATGTAACGTGGCAATCGATACCTATCATTCCCACGATCCTTATCTCTTATATCGCCGGTTCATTTTGATTCATTTTGAACTGGCGGAGTCTGGGGATACTCTTATAGTAGTTTTGATATTGGCTTGTTGATATAATATGCATTCATAAAGGTTAATTTGAGCAAGAATTTAGGAGGAACTCAGACACCCGTGGGGTTCAGCCCCAGCACGAAAAGCCTCAATCCCACCCACTCTCATGGAAAAGGCGACGCGCTGTTTGTGCCGTACGTGCTGTGCTCCGTGGCTTGTTGTTGTGATAAGCTGCATTTATAGTTCATCGGAGTCCGATCCGCTTGGATAACGAATGATACGTATCGGTGGTCCTCGAATAATGACAATCAATACGTATCTTTTGTTATCCAACCGGATCGGACTCCGATGCACTATAGGGCAATTTATACTAGATGCGTGCGACTGATGCGCGTGCGTCTATGTGATGAAGGATAGGACTAGTCGCATCGCAGTCGCAACTCAGACGCACGCGTTTACGGCCTCGCGACGGCCGCACGTTCTTTTCATTGAGGATGTGCATGCCGCCTTGACCGGTCTTCATGAAAAATCCCTCGCAAATGCGTGCGACTGATGCGCGACTGACGCACGCACGCATCTAGTATAAAATACCCTTATGAACGTAGCTATACTTCAAGTGATAAGGGTCTACTTGGCAGATGAACGGGAGAAGAGGGCTGGTTTCAAACACAAATGGAATGCACAGAGAGTACGAAGGGAAAAATGTAGTGTACGCCCGCCTAGGTTATGCATGCAAGAGCGCACGAAAATGACGCTTGTGCCCCTCCCCCCACACCCAGCGGGACCTGTCTGTGGGCGTTTCCTACCTTTGGGGTGCGCCCTTATCACAACAGCGGACCCAACTCTCCACTTTCGGGTGCCCGCGCACGCATACCACTGGACCCGTCTGCCGTCCTTCTCCCACCTTGGGGTGCCACCACATTCAGATAGACCTGACGCTCCTCACCATTTATGCCGCAGATGCGTGCCTCTGCTGCATTACCGATGCGAGTGGCCCTATCTGGTGACCGACTGAAGTTGTTTTGTTGCTTTTCTTTGAATTCGAACATGTTTCCGCTGAAACTAACACTACATCGTTTCATGTTGGCACACTGATAATGTCAGTGTTTTGAATAAATAAATGAATAAATAAATAAATATAAATAA
>KN728738.1:0-18962 GCA_000816745.1 Ancylostoma duodenale
CTACATATTTGCTGGAGAATAAATTTCCATTCCGAATGCTAAAGAGCTGAAAAATTAATACTACGTAATATTCAAACGCAGTACGCATTTTGTAGCGTTCTAACAATACCACCAAAAATAGCGATACGGCTATTCCAATACAAAAAAAAGTTAGCTCTGGGTCACTGGATCAGTTCTGAATAGTCGGGATTGGTTCACGGATCCTACCTGCTGAAGTAAATCCCTGTTTTTAATGTCCTCCTTCTTTCATACAGTTTTCACGTGTTCATTTGCTACAACAAAGCTGGAAAATAAACAACTAAATAATTGTGTGGAAACGCCTTCTGAGTTTATTTTTTGTATTAGTCTACACTCTACAAGTCACATATTTCGATCCAGCCTACAGTTCTGAGGCAGCGCGCTGGGATCCTGCATGGAAGCTAAGATTTCGATTTTTTTGTATTGTGTTCCCCCGTTCACTGTACGTACTTGAAGTTAGTGGATTATCTTGAATGTCAGGCTTGTCTCCTGTCGGAGCAAAAACTTCCGTTGGAGCTATCCGCGGTTTTTGATAGAAAGAATGTTCTTCAAGGCTTAGAGTGATCTTCTAAAGTTGTTTAGCGGATTAAAGGATTGGAACGGACATGTTGCTTGTAACTTACTCAGTGGTAACGTTTCGCATGACAGAGTGCGTTAAGCCTTTATTCAGTACTGCTGAAACGACCCTGAGTGTACAGCGGGACATAAGTTATTGTACAATGTTTGCCAATTTATTTCTCCACAAGAAACCCATGCTTAACACCGCTTTTTTTCTGTGCCGAATAGAAAAAGGTTTGAAGTATCTTTCAGTGGGGACCCTATTTTCCAGGAGGGTTTTGCTTCCGAGCAGCTGGCCCCGAAGCAGATTTTTGAAATGTGCGGGTTGTTGTAAAAAATTTTTCAGCAAAACCCTCCAGACCCTCAGTGAGAGTGTTACAAGTGTTACTGCTTACTTTCCATTGGTACCCGAGGTTCCCCATGAGAGTGGATTATAAGAATTATGGGAGGGAAAAACAACGAGCACTCCATGCTCCCATAACCAAATTCTACCAAACTTGTTTTGGAGAAATCTACACCGAAAGACTGGAAACAGCCAAGGAGTAGATGTAATCTGAAAAATAGAATGAAAACCCTATAACTTGACTGTGCACTTCTACCAGTAGGCTCAGATTCGGGCCAGCTGTTCGGCTCGAAACGTGATGCTTTGTTGTCTCATTCAGGCCACTTTTGGAATAGCCTCGTTCTGAGCTTTTATCAACACCGATCTGGAGTGGATTTTGCATTAGTATTGTCGTCGAGAACACACAAAGCGATTTTTCGTTCCATCTAAAACCGTTGTTAGAAATTGTTTTGAAGCTGTTTCATTCGGAAATTGCAGGCTGAATCAGTGCATTTGGTGGCACCGAAAATCTGCACCGGAGGTTTCCGATGTTTTTTTTTTCTCGTTATCTCGCGAGTCTTCATTACGTGCTCATGATCAAAAAATAGATCAATTCCAGCTCTATTGAACGAGACCTAGCAAAAAGCGAAAAGCATTCCAGAGAAATAAGCCATCAAACGATGTGCAATAACTTACGCTCCCTGTATATGCAACAGCGTATAAAATATTTCTTAACAATCGATTAAATTGATAACTCGAAATGCATGACGGAATTTGGTTACGGAACATTTCATTTAGCGCGGGTAGAAACTCTATTTACCAAGCGACGCTCGGGAACACTCAGGAATTCACTTCGAGTAATCCTTTTGCAAAGCAATAGCTGTTCTCATAAATTAAATTTTCTCTGCAGGGTCTCTGAAAAGCAAGGCCATCACTGCACAACATACAGCTTTTCTCGGCACTTTTATTACTCTCAGCTATTTCACACTCATGTGGACAATTGCTAAGAACTATAAATTGATTCAGGATATCAACAATCCTAGTGCTCAGCATGCCGGGGAGCAAGGTGACTTTTTTCTACAACCTTTGAGCGGAAAGTTGACAACGTCGATAAGCAGATACTCTCGTGCTAAGCACTTTTCATAGTTGTGTTCAGCTTATTAGCGTATCCTGTTAGACATGGCCTTATCCGTCCCTGAGCAGAAAGGGAAAAAAACAATGGAATCGATATGATCAATACATAGCTAATTCTGTGCAGAATGGTTGGCGCATTCTTGTTCCAAAATATTCCACAACTCTAATAGATACATGTACATGCCTCCACGAACCAAAAAAGAGGAAAATTGATGTAATGGATGATCACATATAGAGAAAAAAATAGAATATAACTTTTTAAAAATATAATATATAACATAACTGCCGCCCGCTTCCTAAAACTGTGCGCGGAATTCCGATCGGATCGGTTTTTATTCCATATACTAATGGGGTGTAAGGCTATGGATGCACGCTGTCTTCTATCCTCAATGGATTTGTTACTGAAGACCTATTCTGAATTATTGGCACTGCCTGGAGCAATCAATGGAATTTAGATTATGACCGATCAAAATTTATGGATTTCACATTCGTGTGTTATACGGCTCTAAACAGCTCCAGTTCCCTCGCGACGGTTTAACGTTTTATATGTGTGCACGGATGACATTAAGCGTAAAATTACGATCACTCCAGAGGAAAATCCTCCAGCAGGATCTTCCAAGCAGAAGAGTTTGATTTTCCCAGGCAACTGGAAGCCTAGTTATGAATAAGCCACTGTCAGGAGTTTCCACCGTTTTGACAGTGTAAGTCGCAAGGTGGTTCCCTCGATCCAGTTAGGTACATGTGGTGATTGCTGAGCTCGCCAGGCAGGGCGGCTCAGTACGGGGAAAACTTCAACTTGCCTGTCCAGCACACATTCTGCCTCAGTACCCCGCACGGCGCGCTTTGCCGTCTCAGACGTCGAACGGTACGGCAACCGGCGAGAGGCGATCTACTCTCGGGCTGGGCCGGACGTCCTTGATTTCGGACCAAGACGACACGGAAAAGACTCCCCATGGAGATTATTTCACGCTCTGCACTTATGACGCCAGAACAGTTCCTACACACGCCGATCTCCACGCTCTTCTTGAAGCTGCAGAGCGTATCAAGTTCCATGTGATTGCTCTGCAGGAGACCAAGAGCAAGAAGAACGACGCACGACAACTGAGCGACGGGACACTAGCTATCCGTGAAGAAACGTTCCCGTCACGAAATGTTGGAGGCGTTGGCTGTGTCATGCACCCGTCTTTCGTTCATCCCGTGACCCACACGAGATCCTGTCACCTCGTCTAGCAAATCTCCATCTTCACCTTCCTCGTCACGAGTCAGTATCATCAACAGTTACACACCAACACTCGCAGGTGAGGTGTCGAAGTTGGACACTTTTACAACAGGTTGGAAGAGGCCACCCACAATGAGGAGTCCTTTTACAAAATCGTCATTGGGAGCTTCAACGCCAGACTTGCGAAACCCGAATGAGACCAGTACGGAATAGGAAGGTACGGATCAGGAGACTGGTAAACGATGTCCATTTTGCTGGGCTTCTGTGTTCTGAGTGCCTCTTTCGTGAGAATTCTATTTCCATGAAGAAGGACCGTCGCCGGTAGACATAGGTGTCGCCCAAGGGTACGACTCGTCCAGAGATCGATCACATACTGACAAACCGAAGGTGGTGTCTATTTGATGTTTCAGTAGTACAATCAGTCTGCTGTGGACCTCGCTGAGTCTATAACCGAACATGAAGTTCCAATACAATGCACAAGATGAAGAATTTACCACCATAAAGCGTTTAAACTTAAGTGAAGCTGTAGTTTAAATTTTGAAAAAAAGTCGACGATTTCAAGAAATAAAATGTTCTGTGTTTGTCAGAGGAATCTACTCGGAATTCTTCCTGTGAAGCTAGAACTTACACACAATGGCATAGTATTTCCAAAACCCTGTCTATTTTTTGAAAGCAGTCTAGAAGGACACATTCTAATGTGATTTGAGAGTAGCTATATGTAGGATTGCTTGAATACGGTTCTATCTAGAATTTCAGAGGGTCCACCGTGCGACTCATGGCCATGCTGGAATGAAGGCGAATGCGTGACAAATGGCACACGTGGATATTATTGTCAATGCCAACCTCTATTTGTTGGTCGACACTGCCAATTTCGAGTACGTTTACATCGCGACCTTAACTCGCTTTCAAGACACCACCCAAGGAAGTTTTCAATTATTCGGATATGGTTTACTGAGCAGCATTTCCGGCAGCGGTTCTGTTCTTTAAGAATTTTGCGCCGTGTACTTGGATCACTGACTATCCTACACTGTAGTGGTAAGTGGTTTCCCTTATGAAAGAATATGCATTCTTCGCCTTGATTAGGTCGTGAATTGATATACTTGTCTTTCGATTGTATGACCCTATTGTTTGTTCTACGGCCTAATCTGTTTTCAGCGTAGGCCTTGGCGGCGATTTCTTTCTTTAGAATTGCCATGAGGTCATCAATTAATTGCCTTTCTTGTGTTTGGTCAGTGACAAGGACTGACCTTACAATATCTTGAGGAAATTTGGATAAGATCGTTTCGCCCTACATGTTGCGGCTTTTGTTGTGGGAGGATGTTGGCTCCCTTTTCGTGTATTAAGCACACAAAATAAGAATAAGGCGCAGTCTTTATTCGCTCGACTTGCACTCAGCGGTGCAGTGGTAGATAATGATCACATTCTGAGCAATGTCCACAAAGATACCATTGAGGTCATGAACAATGACCCTTGTCTGGGCAATACAGAAATATTAGATAGTAGAATATCGCGGGTTCAAAGGACGTGCCGGTTCTCTCGGCATTGGCAGCGCGCATGTTAACAAGTTTTTGGACGATTTTTGACCTGCTGGATGGCTGGTTGGTGTAGTTTTCTTGCAGCGTTTGAATGATCCAGTCGTAATTTTTAGGGATACGTTTTATGCCTTTGATAGCTGTCTGCGCTCGGCTCTTCAAACTTTCCTTGAGGGGTACAATTTTTTCCATTACATCCAGTTCAGTACTTTTTTGAGCCAGAGCCTCAAGTATGGCCCAGTATTCTGCGAAATCTTCAGAATTTCCGTAGAATTTCGGCAAAGAGACTTGTGGAGGTTTAGTGGATCGATGTGTAGACACAGTAACGTTACCGGCCTCGACGAGGAATTTTGCGAAATGGTGGAAATTGTGCCTCCATGGACGCTGTTTTGTACACCATCGTCGTCGTTTGAGTTTTGAGTTCCAACACCATCTTCGCTTGCATTATCGCCATTCTGAGGCCTATTTGTGACGTAACTCAACTTGATTTACATGTTTTCTTGGATATTTTTGGTTTCGTCTAGCCGTGACGTGAGCACGTATATTAGATCGTTTGTTTCGGTAATGGTAGTTAGAACTTTGGACTCTTCCTCTATCTGTTCGATTTCTACCATTAAATCCTTTTTTCCGATTTGTTCTTATTCTTCTCTGATCTCGTTATACAACTGCTGCAGGTGTTCCCTTGCCTCTTTTATTTGTCTGATACTACTTTGTAATAGTGTAGTGGCTGTCCGACATTTTTGATATTTCACGTCGATCGTTGGGTATTCTACCGCTTGAGTATACTCGTTATAATGGGATACTAACGTTTTTAGTGTAGTTGCGCTATACGCGATCGGTTGTCTGTAAAAATGTAGTGCCTTAGTTTTTGATATTGCACTAGTTGAGCTAAATAACCCGTTTGATCTGCTGATTTATTTAGTGATCTGGTCAGTAGTTATTTTACTAGTGAGCTGCGCTCCAGTTGTTACCAAGGGAACGACTTTTGCCCAAATTAGTCTTGGGTTGAATCGAATGCGATTCACGGTCTAGGATTTGACCGTATGAAAAATGCTCAATGAGCTAGGCTTTCCTCCAGGCTCCATAGATATCAGTCTTTGACGCGGGAGTTGTGGCTTTTATTTGGCCGTTGCACCAAACTGTTCAGTGGGCGCGTGGGTCTCTTGGATCTTTTTGCCCGTTTACTCTTTTTGAGTGGTTCAGTGGTTTTGCTTCTGATTAGAAGAGGCAAACAGACAGCGTTTATCGCGATCTTGCATTGTCAGACGAAATAAGCGAATGTGGGTATCTGCCAAAAAGTGGGCCCCACCTTCTAGGGGCCCTTGATATGGATGAAGTCGCGGTGAGCATCACCGGCACGATGATATCGGACATACTGCAATTACATCATCGAAAAAAACTGATACCAGTGAGTAAAAGTTCAGACAGTGAAGTAACCGTAAAAGTAGAGGTATATGGATGAAACAGAATCTTTACATTCGCTATCATGGCGAAAATTCCAGCACAAGCGGCGCGGTGACGTTGGCTTCACGAGTCTGCGAAAAACGCATGTACATACACTCTTTCTCACTTACAGTGGACGTCAATGGCGTTGGCCCATGCGCGGCCTCGATAAGGACTAGCAGTTGTTCTACCCGATTTTGGGGACTTTCGACCAAATCGGGAAGAAAAGCGCCTACAAATAGCATTCCGGCGGCAGACGACACAGATGCCGGCGTGCGCGGCGCGGTCGCGCTCCGTCCTTCGCGGATGGGCCACCGCCGTTGCCGTCCACTGTACTGATTTTTTTGCCTTGTTTGAGCGCCGACAATTTTGAGTTACTTGTAAACAATAGTGACGTTAACATGAACAAGCTTGTTTCCTTCGTTCCTTTATATATACCTCTTTTTTTTATTAGATTAGAACATCAAATCCTTGTCAAATCAAATGTTCAAGGTTACGTCCATTTGTTCAAAGTTCATTGATTCTTGTTTTTTTTTTTACAAGGAGCTAAGTATCTCCTCGGTGTGTCCGGTGATAATATATTTTACGACAGACTGTATTGGGAAGAAATTTTATAGGGGCTTCTCTATTAAAGGCAGAACACCAAAACTCTCGTATCTAAGAGTTCACAGTGTGTTTGAGCAAAAGATATAGGTCGTGTGCCCGCGACCTACATCTGTTGCTGAAATTGCACGAAACACTCGGGAGAAATCGCGGCATTGCTTCTCTACCTCCTAGTGAAGAACATGCTTTTTTCAGATTGATCAAGTTTGCGATCTATCACGATGTCAGTCGAATGGCAGTTGTGTAGTAGATGGAATGGAAATCAAGTGCTCTACAACACGATGTAGTGGTTCGTTTACAATTTGGACTAAATATCACAACGACATGCACAAGTTCTGATGAGAAAGGGCGCAATCTGTTTAATAGAACGCCTGTTGTTTCATTTTATATGTGAAGTTTATAGAATTCTTCATATCATGTGACACTGCATATTGTCTGAACGAGGGCGTATGCAAGAGCATTGATGGAAATTATCGTTGTTTTTGTCCAGAACCGTTTCATGGACAATTTTGTGAATGTATGCGGATCTTTTTTTAAAGTTATATACATGCATACCTCAGCTTAGACATGTACGAGAATTGTTTCAGTGAATTTCAGTTGCATCCGAGGACTGGCCCTATCACTGGACAGCTACAGAAGTAATTCTACTGTTTGTTGTCGGGTTCTTGGTAGCTTGTGCCATTGGAATGATATGTTGCAGGTAAAACAGTAAAAACACCTAATATGACCCTGCTTGTAAAAAAACACTTTTCTCAGAAATTCATAAGCTCACACAACCTACATACATAATTGATGCGATTCGGAATCGTTTGAAATGTTTTTTAAATTGAAACGAAAATTCGCAAGTTCGGAGAAGTAGCCTTGTATTCGTATCTTACTGCAACGACATGTGAATTTTCTTTTACAACTAAAGGTTGCGTCAGAATTATTGACGCACCTAGAATGAGTCTTTAGAGTATATAAGATACGGGAACATTTAAAATATGTATATACGAAATAAAGCTAAAATAATGCCTTGACGATCAGAATAAATGCACTCTTGTCCGCGGCAGGCTCTTTTCTCGCGGAGGCAGCTTTGAAGACGACAAGCTTGCGCATAGCCTCAGCCCCGCATTTAACTCACCTCAACTTTGTTCCAGATCTTGAATAGATAAGGTTTTGAGAGTTTGTTATTTCTGTGGATGATAGCAAGCTCTTGCTCTCTGAGATGCCCATGTGAGGTCATCCAGGAGACTGAACCTCAGCTCACAAGGAAGCCAATCCTCTGCCAGTTTGAAGTCCTTCCAGTAGATCTTTAGAATGAAGCCTGCACCATTTTCGTCTCTTGCATAGGAGCCAAGATCTGCCAGAGTACATATGGATTCATCGTGTGGTAAGAATCGTGTTCAACAAGAATATATCTCCACAGAACATTGCCTGGATGGGAAACAAGGAAATGATAAGATTCCCTGCAGTAAAACATAGATGCATTTCCTTGGCGAGAACGCGACAAGATTTGCGCACAAGGAATGAACTTCAACTGTCACTCGGAGACCAAGGCCCTCTGTACTTCTTATAGGAGTATCAAGTTCCTAATGGCTAACCTTTCCATAACATGGAGCGAAAATGGATGAACTTCAGTAGCGGCGCTTCGGCAATATTCTCTTCTGTCATCTTCGTGACTGTTTTTACAAGAAGAGAGTGCGCTCTGAACAAGAAAAGATTTTATGTATTTGGTAAGACATGGCCTTCGTTTTGGTCAGGCACATGCAAGGTTTTTCGGATGTCTTTTTACAGTGTAATTTTAATGCGTCAATAGTGTTTATGACGCACCCTGTAGCATCGCCCAACATTCTTCAGCATGTGCGTGTGTGTTTATGTTGACACTCTGTGTTAGACGAAAAAGTACGCTACTTACTCTACTCACTGGGAAGAAATCTTTGCGGAGAAGAGTAGATATTGGTTTTAGTGTTGCGGCGCACCTCAGCATTTTATTTCATAAATAAATAAATAAATGAAAGTACATATCATTCCAGCCTATATATAGAGAATGCTTTTGATAGTCCAAATAATTCAGCACATCTTTAGGTTCACGAATGAAATATTTTCGAGAATATAACCGACAGAATCAAAGTAAGAATTACATAGTGTATCCACTCGGACTTCAAAACTGTTAGTGTGAAAGTGATGATAAATGCGATGAGAGCCAGCTGGCCATCCAAGGCTAGATTGTAAAATGCGCCTGATAGTTTCTTCTGCTTTTGAACGCTTTTTTTTCTCCCCATACCTACAGGATGCGGCTTATGTTCTCGGACAAGAAATTTGGATTTCATATTTGTGCATCATTGAAAGACCGTGAGGCCTACTTGGCCTAGCATTCGGGTCTCCCATCGCAGCTACTCCCCGCACCTAACGTCTCTACGAGTTTCGAGACAGGAGTGCTAGGCTACGAAGACAAAACCACTTTTGACCATGGGCAGGAACCTGTTCCCCAGTTCTCAGGGAAAGAAGATATAGTCGCCAACCGTACTCTGTCTAAATCCTACAGAATTCCTCTACTTTCCAGAACTCTCGCTGATCCATTTCCCGGGGAAAATCGCTGTGAAATACATCGCGACCTTTTCGCGAAATCCGACAAGGTGCTTGTAGGTTTGTAATGATTCTAAAACTAGTCAGATTGGGTATCAGTCGTAATATGTTTTTAAATGTTCTAATTAACGTTATCATAATAAAAACCGCTTGGTTGGATTGTTTTCACGTGAGATATAAAGAAACGTTCTTGTCCGGGCACGTAGGCCGCACCCTGTACTTAGACGATTGTTTGTGGAAATGTCATTTTCAAATCTCAAACACGTGGTTCTAGCAGCAGTATGGGTTTCTACGTTAGTCTACCATCGAAGCTACATGGCAGGTCATTTCAACATGCTTTGTTTGGTTCAAAGTTTAGGTAGATCCAAAACTTTCAGATGGGAGAGTAGCGATGTTCCTGGAGATAAAGACGGTTTGATAGAATTGAGCGGAATGCAGAGGCAGGTTCTTTTTTTTCTAGATTTTTTCTTCGTTGTAATAGAATTATGTGATGCATTTGACAGCAATGTATTTTATAGAGATGTCATTCCGATATCCCTCACAACGGAGACCTTTATTGAAGCGGAGCGACCGAACAGCAGTTCACAGCAAGTCGGCATCGTGGACTTACGATAAAATGGAACACGGCGTCCTTCCAATCTTTACAGACCTCAGTTTTCTCAGTTTCACATTCAGACTATTTGTTCACAATGATTATTTACCGCATTTGGTTTGATCAAGTTCAGATCATCGCAATAATTTCCATGCATAGCAATAATGCTATCGTCTGCAAATGAAAATGGAACAGAATTGGGGTATTAATAACGACTGTCTGACAGCTGGAAAAAGTCCCAAGCAAAGAAAAGTTTTGGAAATCTAGGCCACACGTGAAAAACGCCGTAGAGCTCATACTTTTTCCTAGGTTTTTTTCTATGTAAGCCATTTATATGTAACTCCGTGTTATAAGTCCATAAATGGCACCACCCAGATTCCGCCGTGTACGGCTGCTATATATTACACATCAAAATCAAAGCAATGGCACTCAGAGGAATATACCATCCGGCATGACTTAGATTATAGACAAGTGTGGCAATTGCAGAACCAATGTTCGTAGTAATCCACCCCGGATGTTGATATCAAAGATATCAACATGTCGGCAGCTGTGTCTACATGGTGACAACTTTAAGTGTCAACTACGCGTGATTGCGACTATCCAGTGCGACATCCTGGTAGCCGCATGTCGAACATAACTCCACGACTCAAAGGCAAGGTTTACCGCACGGTAGTAATACCAGCTCTTATGTATGGAAGCGAGTGTTGGCCACTAACTAAGGCTCTGGAAAGGAAATTGAACGTGGTAGACATGCGCATGCTTAGGTGGTGTTGCGGGGTAACTCGTCTCGATAAAGTACGGAACGAGGAGGAGCGAAGAAGAATGCAAACCGCCCCCATTCAAGAAAAGATAAGATCACAACGCTTGAGATGGTATGGGCACCTGCTGAGAAGAAACGAGCAACATCCGGCCCGCCAAGTTTTGTACGTGGAAATCGCTGGGAAACGACGAAGAGGAGCCCCGAAAAAGCGATGGAAAGACGTGATTAAGAGAGATTTAGAAGAACTCCACGTCACAGAAGAAGACGCCCAAGATCGAGCTTACTGGCGAAGTAGAACCCGTACAGCGGACCCTGCAACAGAGCGGGACAAACGCTAAGGAGAAGAAGAAGTTCAGGCGATTTACACTACATTGAAAGCGAATCAAAATAATATGCTTGGTGTCGCAAAGAAAAGAAAACACAAAACAATCCTTGAAATGCTAGAAAAGCTGAAAAATTGGGAAAAAGAGAACACTGAAAATTGGCCATACTGCCACTGTTCCAGTTAATAAAATACGAAGATGAATTGCCTTCAGATACTGTTATGTGTATTTCCGATACCACAGGATACATATCGTCCAAGGAGATGTTCGGTAGTTACATAAGGAACCTCAGTAAATCTGATTTTTGGAAGCCACTAACTCCTGTAAGGGATGGTCTTCCCACCGACAACTCCGTGCTCCACATGAAAACGCAGCATGAGGTCTTGATTTAAGTCGATGATTGTTTGAATCGCTACCAAATTCGACGCAGGAACTTCTCTGTGGATCACGTCGTTGTTCCTATAACAGTCGGACAATTATTGAATGAGCTTGGTCCTACTTTGAGAAAACAATCTATCTAAGTTCAAGATTTCAATTTTTCAGAAATATCTTTCTAAAAAGATGTAGTGTTATCCGAGTCGCATTCTAGTGATTAAGAGTAAGCATCTGTACTCCCTTGTTTGATGCGCCATAACCTAGCTTTCTGCAGCACTTGTGCGTACTGCTTCAGTACGCACAAGAATGGGCGGTCCAGGACTCGGCAGCTGATTGGTAATGTTGCTGTCTCGAGGCAGTACCACCTCAATATCTGCTGCCCTCGTCATTACAGATGATACTTCGCTGCTGCGTCCAAAATGTGGGCGGGTTAGGTTGAACTCTCGGAGGATAGAGCTGCGCATCATGACCGCGATTCTCTGAGATGAAGAGTGCAGTCTTCAAGTGGTATAGTGGGGCTGCAAAATGAATAAGCAGGTGTTTGTTTGCACACTCTGAATTAGAAAGAACTAAAACGATCTCAATATAAGTTCTAAATGATATTCTGCGGGAAGATCCGAGGTCCGAGGCAAACATTTTCAGCTAGGCACACAAGCTTGGTAGGATTTTCAAACAGTTACAGCGGCTTCCCAGTGCAAATTCCCAATCTTTCCTGAGAAGCAGTAGACTTTGCAGAAGTTCTTTTAATCTTTTTCCACTGCTAAAAATCTTTGTTTGAAGTTCGTCTTAGACACACAGTACAAACACGAATGAACAGGTCTTTCATGTCAGCCGTATATGAGGCTTTAGTTCTGCATGTTTCAGGTCCCCTTTAGCTGAGAATCTGTTTTCCTATTTAGTTTATGAGCAGAGCTCTGAAAGAAGTTACTCGTCGACAAGCCACAAAGATCAGCTTTTTTTGGATTCTTTCTACGGATTGGTCAACATCTATTTCACATCTCTCTCTCTCTCTCTCTCTCTCTCTTTCTCTTTCTCTCTCTCTATACAAAGTGAAAGGCTGCTTATTAGTGTTTTGTACGAAATGCTCAACGATATTCTAGCATATCTGGAAATGCCATATTGTGCCTTCATATCGAACTGTATATCAAGCGTACGATTGGACAAAGCAAGCGACGTGGATGAAGGTTTGATGGGTCCGTAAAGCTGCGATGTCCCAAAGGAGCTTCTTTTTAATTTTGGTCTTCAAGGTCTGTGTCAATTCCTGACCGTTTTTTTTTTGTCAACGAACTGGCCGTTCACAAACTTCGTCCAAGTGGGTTAAATCGCGCCTCGTTAAATTCCACACTATTCCTCTACCTTTTGTTGTCTGCGCATCATGACTACTAGGTCATGAACATAGTTCCCAACCACTGTCGTGATATAGTCATTGAACTTAGCTGCCAACTATATCGCGACACTAGCGAGAAAGCATGCATTATTGTAGGATGAACATTTCGCGACAAATGTGAACAGCACTGTCGCCATATTAATGCAGCAGCCGCTCGCGACACCGGGAGGTTTACTTCCAGTCCAGGCTTCAGCATGGCGGAACCCATGGACGTCAAGGAGCGAGCTATCAAACCTGTGGAAGACTACACACTGTATTCATAGATTTCTAACGTGTTAAGCGCTATTCACACTAGATGTGAATTCTACTTCCTCTAAAACTTCGGAATATGGCCAAATCTCCGGAAGGAACATCCCCCGTGAGTGTTGCCTTTAAGAAAGTTGTGAAATTCCATCTTACAACACTTTTCACTAAATCTTTCCTGATGTAATTTTCGAATTTCAGTTGGATCTGACTTAGTACTTGATGGCAACAACGCGATCAATGATTGACGTTTATGTTTGATAGTGAGGGATAGGAGGAAAGCAAGGCTTGTCAAACAATCTAATCGCCCTCGCTCTCAAACTCGTCGCGGCCTCTTCAGGCTCTTCGCTTCCCGTTCTTTCTCGCTGCAAGCGAATTAACCAATGTTCTGTAAAGTCACTCATTATGTCATTGTTGTGATATACTTACATATGTCACCACTTTCAGTGCTACGAACAAAAGTTCCTATTGTCACAAACTGCTTGAAGAAGACAGTATGAGTGGATTTTCTGTCATCGTCGTGCTCAGGCTTTGGGTCTGTTTTTCTTATGTGGTGGTGCAGTGGTCAAGAAACAAATACAATCTTTTCCATGCATGGTAATGAATTCCTTTCCCTACACATTTCACTGCTTTCAGAAAGAGACATAAACCCGTAAAGGATTTACTGACCCAGCTATGACATGTGAGCGATGTCAATTGGTGGGTTTAAGTTATGTGCAAACTGTCTTGTCGGATTCTCTTCAAATTTCAATAATTTTCTTGGTTATACAGAAGCAGAAGGTTCATTACCGTAACAGCAGAATAGCAAGGGTGGGGTACTCTGTCCCATCCCAAATCCGTTAGTACTAGGCCTAATCATCGAAGAGTGAGTAAAGTGGCATGAAAATGGTTGGAGTGATGTAGTCTTTTCCGTCTTGCTTCGCCTTTCTTGGACCGTATGTGTCAGGTTCTGGATTGCTTCGCCTTTACTGAGCAGCTCAAACTGCAGCAATCCTTACTCATTATGATGTGGAGCAGGGCAATGCCTTAGAAAAGCTTCAATTTTCCCGATCCGTTACGTTGCAAAAATGGTCGTTCTTCGCTGATACGTCATTCCGTTAATTCCCTCATTTGTGAGAATGGTGAGACATTCAGTGTTATACTTATGTATAACAATTCCCGATGAAGTTACAACTTTATGAATGCAAAAGACAAGACGAACATGAAACAACTACTAAATGTACAGATCCAAAATGCTGATATTACATTAAGTCAAAATAAAATAGCCAATGTAGTAATTTTGGTGTCCGTGGCATATAGGCGATTGCTAATAAGGCTTTATTAGCACTGTCAAAGATAATGAATGATAATATTAACACTAATCAACGGGTTTATAGTCTTTCCGGGACGACCAGTCCCCTCAGCCGGCGGGAAATCTCGTGGCGGCGCGGCCGTCTTGACAGCGTACGTCGGATTGATCAGCTGTTGAGATCAACGCCGCCACGCTCAATCGGCAAAAAGGTAGGTTTTCTCTGTTTTTATCCACTGTTGTGGTTTCTTTTTCTGCATTTGTCAGCATATATCAGGCCGCTGCTGGTCTGAGGCTGTTTTGCACGTTCCTTTTTTCATATGAATGTGTTTTTTCGTTGTTTTTCTGTGGCTATAGTAGAAACTACAAGAAAAGGCATCCAAATAGAAATGAAACGTCCAAACGGCCTCAGATTGCAACGGCCTGATGTATGATGACACATTCAGAAAAAAAACCACAAAACTGGAGAAAAAGAAAGAAAAACCCACCCTTCTGCCGATTGAGCGCGGCGGCGATGGTCTCAACAGCTGATCAATTCGACGTACGCTGTAAAGATGGCCGCGCCGCCACGAGATTTCCCGCCAGCTGAGGGGACTCGTCGTTCCGGAAAGACTGTACATATATGCACGAGATTGGGGGCGGTGCCGACCTATTCGTGAGAGGTTGCCAAAGGGGGCCATTTGATAGATAGTTCAGAGTCGGTACCGCTCTCTCTTAGCACCTGAATAATAGGGGCTCATGCCGTAATGAAATGAGGAAGTAGAGCACGCATAAGTGCCTACGGAAATAGGTTATCTTAGGTTGTTCACAAGGCTTATCATGGGCACATGGTCCGCTGAAACTGGATGGAAAAATCAAAACTCAAATTTCCTCGATTTTTTCGAAACTTTGTTTGAGATTTTTACATCTATCTATGTTGAAATGAGAAGTGGTGATTTAAATCAGGCAGATTTCTTCTCAACATTTTCCGGTGACTGATACAGTAAATGAAGACCACCTTCAAATTCAGTTTTTTGCACACCCTGCTATTCTGATGGATCAGCGGTTTCCACCATTAGATTCCTTGTGCCAAAATACATAAGGTGACATATTTCCAATGAAGAACATTATTTTTGAAATCTGCTGTGAATTTTTTTCTGATTTTCGGGCGTTTCAAAAACATAAGACCACTTCTTAATAAATGGAGTTATTAGAAATAATGGCCAATTTGTGGCTTAATAATCAATCGTTCTTTCCTTACAGGTAGCTGCGTCAAATAGACTACACACTATATTTTGAATCGTATCCCCGTAACACATTAGTGCTCATCTCCTTCCTCCATTACGAGATAGGCTTTCCAGGCCCGTCAACGTTCACATACTGGCAATTCTCAGCGAAGAGAGAGACTCTGTTTTACAATATGTTTACCCTCAGCTTCTTCATGATCGAGTGCAATTGTGCAACTCGGTTACCTTGAACGTATGAGGCTAAAACCGCGCTTTTGTCGACGGGCTCCCATGGATTGCCGCATTGTCTTAACGTAATATGAATGGCTCGCTGAATTGATAACCCATTCATGATGTGGAATGCGTTGCTAGCATCCTCTAACAATTTCTCGTGTCTAACTTGCAAGGAACGAAATCGGGGCATAGCATTATTTTGTCCTTTTTCGCAATAAGAGATCTGCACACTTGCACCAGCCAATGTGCTGATCACAAAGCGGTGGCAAATCTGCACAGAAATCACGATATTTACGTTTTGAGCAGTCGGAGCAATCAAGATTGAGTTCTCTTCCTACAAAAGAGCAACTTGGATGAAAATGAGAAGTCATGAGCACGATTTGCTGTTTGCCCTCGATTTGCTGCAATCCCTTGTCATGTATTCGGCATCGAATTAGAGCCTAGCAGTTTCCGGGTGTTCTAGAACTCAAGAAACTTTCTATATTGTCTTTCCATCAATGTTCCTGCTGTTTTCCAGCACTGCTTAGTGGGTAGGCGTTGATCCAGACAAGCGTACGGCTAAACGTGCCTAATTTATGAGTGAGGTATGGTTCGATCATTTTCTCTGAAACAGCTTTGAACCGCGAACAGATGCCAAAGTAATAGTCCGGATTAGATTTAGATGCTGTACTTGTCATTACTTTTGAATGAAACCCCATCAACGTGCGATAGGGAAGTGAGATCTGATCGCTGATGAGCTGCTGGCTGTGACCTGCACTGTGAAGTGCGAAAATCTGGGGATGCTTCACTGGATCGGCAATATGAGAATATAGCATGGTGATAAGAGACAATTTCTGCCATGTTTGTCCTACAACTCCTACAAATCTTGAGTTGATCAAGCGATAAGCACATTATTTGCAAGGTGGTCTTATATTTTTGAAACGCCCAAAAAACCTGAAAAAATTTTTTAAAAAATTTGAAAGTCGTACTCGGTCGCAAGAATATGGAACTATAGGTATTTTTACATGGCGAATTCGAGGTAGCAATCAGAGAGCAGGCAAACCACCAAGAAGCACAAAAACAATGAATTTCGGGGTGGTCTTATATTTTTGAAACGCGCTGCATAACTGTATCCCTCCCTACAAGCTACAGCCAAAGGCAAAAGAAAAATCAGATTTGCAAGAAAATTCCACTTTGTTGAATCAGTGGTTTATTAAAAGCCTCGAAGTCTCCTAGTGAGTAAATGAATGCTTGTTAGAAACACAAACTAGAGAAAAAATCTGCAGCCGAATTGCATTTCTTAACTTTGTTTTCACAGTGAATCACTTTTCCGCATTTTTTCGTACTCTTGACATTCCTTGTTCTTTTCTGAGGTGAATAACTGCGCATCTATAAAACTATGTACAGCAGAGCACGCAATACCATCAAGAGTAACAACAAATTTCCCATCATTTTAATAAAGCGATGTGAGAGAGAAACGCAAATGTTTTCGAATGTGGTGCATTTTGAGCTTTGAACGCAGCAATTCCATACAGAAACATTTACTGGAGTAGTAGGGCTGGGGAAAGAAAAAGCACTTCATGCTTTATCATTCTCCAAGTAAAGTCTTGATAGCTCATTAGAAGCCCGAGATCCGGAGTACATCTCCATCAATTGTTCGCTTAAAATTGTCGTCGTGCTAAATAAGGGCCCGCCACTATATGTGGCACTCTGCCTGTCAGATTATTCAAATTACTTGAGCGCGGATCCACAATGTGGCTAATAGTCAACAATGTGCACATCTATTGATAGTTCCACCGCCTGTAGGTGGTTCCTCTACACGTGTGGTCGAAATATGTAACTACATATGTACATACATAAATCTGCGTTTTAATAGCACCAAAAATTAGCTACTCTTCTGATAGCTTGCGGAAATATTTTCCGCGGAGAACTTTCGCACAGGAACAGTATAACCAGAGATATTTATTATAGATAGATATGAATCTGGTGCGACCCTGTCAGGTTTTTGATTGCTGGGAAAATCATAGCATATATCCGCTGAGCGGTGACTAAAAAAGGATAAAATAAGTGAATCTCTTCAGGGGATTCTAGCTTGCTCTGGTTGCTCTTTTAGAAAGGAACGACCATTTCCATCAGCACAAGTCCGCTGTCATTCTCCTTTCTTTCCAAAGGTTGTTCTCAATAGTAAAAAATGGACTGCTATTCCGTGCTTCCCTGGTTCCGGTCACCTTTTACCCTCTTCGCTTCATCCAATTGTTATTTGTTTACAATTCTTCTAGCAATTTTTTTTACTTCACTAGAACCTTGGTCACATTTTATCGAAGTGGAGTTGTGCAGCAAAATAGTGTGGAGAAGAAAAGAACCAAACTTATACAGATTAACATTGAAGTGCTCGTCATCATCGGCACCGCTCGCTACTGACCGAATCGATAATCCGGAGGATTATGAAACGGTTGCTGAAGTGCGTACCAATCATGGGTACGTAAATAGCTTCATGAATAGTACGCTACTTCGCTGTTACAGTCACATTTCTACACCCTCAACATAAAACAAGTTCTTCGGACAAACTAGAGAGTCCATTATTTATTGATCTTATTTTTTCTTCTTTTTTGTCCACCAACCGAAATCTCGCTTCTTTGAGCAATGCGTTACCCTACCATGCGACAGTAGGCCTAAAGCTACCTGTAACGGAATGAGTTTAACCTGAGTATAGGCCCACGCCCTTTTTGATGTTGGTACCTTCATGTGTGCCCTTCTGTTATGAATATTAGTGATGAATATTTCATGTTGCACTGACTCCGTAAATAATCATAATGTGACTTCGATTCAGTCGCTACGTACGTGCCGTGAACTCCAGACTCTGAATATCGATAAGGAAGGCGTCGTTCAGAAAATTCGTCAATCCCTTATGCCTGTAATTAATGAAAATGACTCAATGTAAGTACTTGTTTTAACCGCGTATGGTGATAATGTAAAGCCAGCTTTGGCTTACGAATATACAACAGTTCAAATCTCGTATTTCTGCTATTTCTTCCTCATGTTCCGCTTGACTCACCCGGTGTTACTGCCTGAGGTGATTGCGGTGCGTGTCGATCTGATTTGAGTTTCTCGAGCTCAACAAAATGTGTGTGTGTGTGTGTGTGTGTGTGTGTGTGTGTGTGTGTGTGTGTGTGTGTGTG
>KN728739.1:1108-17019 GCA_000816745.1 Ancylostoma duodenale
CACCGTGCCAAAGATTTTCAAATCGGAAGAAAAATTATCAGTAAAGGGAAACGCAAGAGTGTATTTGAGTATTAATTGTAGAATTATTCCTGTCGATGACAAATCTGAACTATTTCTTGTTTTTCTCATTATTCTGCCTTGAAAATCTGTATCAGAATTCATGAACATCCAGAGAAGAATATGAACTATCCATCTTTCTGTAGTGGACGAGCTCTCCAGACAAAAATGGGTATGATTTGTCGAAGAGGTTCGTCTCAGCCAATGGTAACGGAATTAGGATAAGAATTCCACAATGTCTGGTATTTTGCACGAAAAACTATTCCATCGTTGATGACCGAGGAGCCTAGGATCTTTCCTGAGATGTTCATGAATCCCACCACTGGTAGGCTATTATGTGTGCAGTGAACATGGTGGCACTGCAACTAGTAAAAATTCGATAAGTTTAATCATCTACCAGACAATGTGCTTATGTAGTTCCCTAAATCCTAAATCTAAATGCGGCGCAATTTACTGAATAGCTCTTTTCCAAACAGTAAACTCAAAAGGCACTTTCTAAAAATAACACCGCCTCATGGAAATGCAAGCTAAAAATGGCACTTGGATATAGCGATAACGAGTCTCCGTGCAAAAATTTGTGCACGGACAAGTGATACTCATTACGAACAACGCTATGCTTTGTTATTTGATTGGGTAAAAAAAAGCTAGAAACATCAGCCAATGTTTCCAGGTCTTTGTTGTCAAACTACTCCACTAATCCCTACACGGCCTGCATGTACTATTAGGATTACCCAGGGTAAACGTGTTGACGCCCATGTTAACGATGGGTAAATTTGTCCGGTGCTAACACGTTTCCCGTGGGTAACCGCAGTGATGTGTCCGGCCCCAAGAGTGCATAGCCGTGGCTCTAGTGAGTACCATTATAGTAGAGTTCAATGTGAATGAGTTTTGAGACCGCCTCGCTATGGTAAAGCAGAACCATCGCGACGCGATTTTCTTAACCAAAACGAACTGGGACTAACAGATCCTTACAAGTAATAAGTGGAGTTTCACAAGCCAGAAAAGAGCAGGGTCACTATGACCTGTTGAAATGCATGCGGCACGTGTAAGCACGTGTCAGAACCAGCAAATAGCCGCAACGAAAGCGCTTCGCGGCGCAGAGCCACGAGTGCATGCAGCCTCGAGCTCCGGTCCTTGTAAGTGAAGAAAAAAATTTACTAGGGAAAAATGAAAATGTGGTAACAATTTTTAAAGAGTGGAGTAAATCCTTCAAAAAATTCTCAAGATCACAAAACCAATCGATAATTTTGTATATAACTGCCAAGAACTATGCAGGTCTAGGATGGGATTCGAACCCCAGGGACGCGAAGCGACTTGGTATTCTAAAGCTGCGAAGGAACCACTCAGCCATCTTGACCCAAGCTGCGTTACAGCACAGTTTCCATAAAGTAACTGAGCAGTAACTGCATGAAATTTCACTCTTTCGCCAACATCTTCAAGTTTTTTTAATCATCTATCTGTAAATTAATCACCCACCTGGCTTCTCGTAAATTTCTGCACGACCCGCTCGCAACCACCTGGCAAAGTCTTCGGCTGTAAAATTCGACGCGTCCATGGGGCGATTATCGGCTACAGGTACGCTATGTTTCTGGAAACATCCAAGCAGAGTGAAGCAGAAAATTCAAATGAGCGCAATCCATGCAACGTTAGAGAAATTAGATGAGAAAAAGCGGCGAGAACGGAATGAGTAATGAAAGAACAGCATTTCTAGTCGTGTTCTCTTGAGAAAGCAAGGATGACCGTGTCAAGGAAGGACAATTTTTAGACAGGTAATCGTGAAATCCCTAGAACGATCAAAACTTGTATATGGCAGTAAATGGCTTAGAGGATATAATGGTATGAAGACGAAAAAATACTATTTTTATGGAACAACGGCTTCTGTCAAGATGGCACCTCCTTTAATGGACTTGCTCTTTTGGCAGTCATGCTGGAGAACAGTGACGTCATCGAAAAAAAAAGAAGAAGTTAGTTCTTGCCAGTGAAACAAATGCTTTAGAGAATGAGCAATGTAAAGAAAAATCATGAGAACAGAAATACAGGAGGAAAAGAAAAAACAGAACTACGGGAGGAAGAGAAAAAGAAGAAAAAATAAATTACACATTGTACTAGACTTCTGGGATTTTTTTTACTGCGAGGATAAACGAAAACGAGAGAATCTGGGAAAAATGAAATAATCAAGAGTATAAAGAGAAAAAAGAAGTAGAATTCAGGCGGAACGACCAGGAGCAATTCTTCACTATTACGTAACCATTCGTAGCTATTTTTGGTGGAAAAGTATATTAAGGTTATGTCAAACATATTCTCAAAAATATGCAACTGAAAACAGCTCTCAGAAATGAAAGGATGGTCTTCGACGATTTTTTTCCAATTTCAAAACCAGACACTGCGAACATCTTTTACTGTCTCTTAATCCAAGAGCTCTACAACAAAATGTTCCGCTTTTAGTTGTTACCCTCAAGAAATCGCGAAGAATGATGGCATAAGACCTGACAAAATCCATACATAAATATACTTTCCGGAAAAGTAGCCCAAGAAGTCAACATCCACAGAAAAGGCTTAGAAAGACAGGGTAATATTTATTCTACAGGAAGAAGAAAATTTCTCACGTGTTTCCAAGAGCCGTCGGGAAAATCTGCCCTTGGCGGGTGGAACCCTGTGGGAAGGTGGTGCTCATCCCTGAGAAAGCCTAACAATGGAGATTTCAAAGCCTAGAAGACATCGAAAATCGAGGAAGGAAGGAAATATCCGTGGAGGAGTCGTCGAGGAAGGAGGAAAAGTGTCGCTGAGTGAACCTATATCCCACTAACATTGCTCCTTCCATGTACTTATCCCTCCATGAGGAGATTATCCACATAATGCACTTTTGCTATAGCCTGTGGGCCTGCAATTTTGCGAATATTTCAATATCAAGCAATAAGCAACGAGATAAGAGCAAAATTAGATTGCGCCACTGCAAAACAGAAATGGAATCTGTACTTTTACAGACAAATCGCTCGCGAGTACTGTCCCAAAGGAGCTGGCTACTGCCCGCAGGTGTGCGCACCCATAGTGAGTACATGCTAATTTAACAGGCAATTAAACAGAGGTAGCCTTTCGTAGTGATAGCAACAAGTGCAGAGTTGAAAACATTGGAGAATACATAAATTCACAGAACGCGAGTGGGGGAACAGGAATAGAATGGAATCCGCGACGATGGATCAACGAGTGATTCCTGGCCGGACGCTGCAGCTCACTTAGATGATTATTCTCTATTATTTATGCGAATGTTGGCAACGTAGCTGGATTTTGCTCGGGAAAAGGCTTCGTTGGGGGAAAATGTTTTCCCAGTAGACAGAAAGACGGCTTCATAGAAGTAGAAGTCGTATACTTGGATTTGACGGGGCGTAAGTGGTAGCCTATAAGCGGTAATTGCTTACTGCGAACTCGTAATCATAGTATTTGGATCGTGGCTCGAGCGAAATTTGATCATTTACAGGGATGTGAGGTAAGGGGTAGGGCATCAAGCTGGGAACGGAAACGAACTTAGGTATTTTTAAGAACAGGTGCGAGAATTAGAGGGGAAAACGCTCAAATTCACGCTATCCGGAATTCCGGAGGAATCGAAAAAATTCGTGGTGACTCGCCTAGTCAAATCAAGATGCAAAATCTAGCCGGAAATCCACCTCCTCAGCCATTGTAGATCATTTCTATCTTCGAAATGTGCTTTGATGCCTGAACTTTGAGTAACAAACAAAACATTACCTTTTTGTTGTTTCACACAGGATGCTGAAGAAAAGTTTAGGTGATTACTTACACAAATTAAAAAAGAAACGCAGAACTAATAAGTAATAGTAACATTTATACATAGTAAGTAAGTTAGCCAGGGGAACGGGATGAGTTGAAAAGGAAAAGAATGGAAGAGGAGTAGAGAGAAAGAGAGAGAGAGAGAGGGAAGAGAGAGACAGAGAGAGAGAGACAGAGAGAGAGGGAGAGGAAGGTTATTTTTCCCCTGTATCCACATTTCAAAGCAACAAAACACTAATTTTTATGAAAAGAGGATTTTCGGAGATAGAGATGTATAGGGCGTATACTTAGGACCGAATAACACATTAGATACCCATAGATTTATTCAAAATTCGAAAATTCGATTTCGATTAAGTCTATAGTTCGGATGTTTGAGAAAGAAAAGAGCGATGCAATCTTCTAGGAATAATAAGAAGACATTCAGGTTTCTCCCCTATTCTAAAGGACTTGAATATGTAGTACCTTGGGTCTAGTCTTGAATGAATATAACTAAATGAATCGAGTTATTCAATTTTTATTCGGTCTTGAGTATAATAGGGAGGGTAAGACATGAGAACACTGGAAAATATTTGGATAGAGCATGCTACTTAGATAGTCGGAGTTTTGCAACCATGTTTAGAGCATAAATTGCGCATGCCTTTTGTGTCGGGATTTGTTGGGATTCTATACTGGGTTGAGCAACACAATCATGCGGTCTTCCATGGAGACAACCACTACTTTCCACAAACAACATCAATTACAACAAGTGAATTTTATGGCCTCTCTCCTCGCCCACTAATGCTATCAGAGGCAGAGCATCTGCATCTCCTCGGTTCCATCTCAGTTGAGGGTCAAACTTCATGCGATAGACGTTGAGGTTTGGCGGCGAGAAATGAGGAATTCAGTCATAACTCAGTCATAATATTCGTAAAGAGCAAACGAAGACCTAAAAAATGTTCCAAAATATGCAGTCCCAAGAGGTTCAGATGCTAGTGGAAGAAAGAGGTGAAAAAAAAACGGCATGAGCTTATTGCCCAACCCAATATATTGCTTCGTAGTGACGCAAAAAAAAATTATGAGTCATATAATTTCTGTCTGCGTGTAGTTTTCTCAGAACTTCTAAAAGTAATACTGAAGAAACAGCCAACTGAAGACTGCTAGATCTAGAACACTGCACTGCAAAGAGAAAACTGGACGGAATCTATTAGGTTGGTCCGAAAGTTCTGCACCAAGATATTGTTTAGGATCTAGAATTCCATAGAGTTTGAATCAAAAAGGCACTACTTGTGAACTGTAGGATACACCTAGCTGCGGCCGTACAATAGTCGCCAGACATCCCGAAGAGCTGGGTTAAAGAAAACTGATGACGGGTTGGGTCCCCCACAAACTGAGTGCCTTGCAAGACTGAGTGTGTGCCAGTCTATGCTGCTGCGTCCACACAGGAGGAACTTTCTCAGCCAGATCATTACTGGAGATGAGAGGTGGGGGCTGCACGCTGACCTTACACGACAGAGAAGTGGCTTCCGCGTAGAGAACCTCCTCCAAAACAGCCGAAAGGGAACTGCACGAAGGAGGGTTTTGATGTGTTGTTGGTGGGATTCTAAGGGAATGCTGCATCGAGAACCGGTGACACCTAAGCCACCGTGACTGCTTAAGGCAACTCTTTTCAACTACGGAAAATTGGCAGACGCAACTTGCCTGGAGCTGGGAAAAATTGACCATGTTGCTCTACTTCATGACAACGCCCGACCTTACGTGGCAAAGCTTATCCGCCAGGAAATTGCTGAACTAGGTTCAGAAATTCTTCCACGCCCTGCTTATTCTCCTGACCTATCTCCGTCTGAATACCACATGCTCGGAGCCCATGAACTACATCTACGAGAAAAGAAATTCGAAGATCGGACCAAACCGAAAAGTGAGACTTCAAGTTTCTTAGACTCGCACCTGCCCGAGTTTTTGACTTCTGGAGCTGAAGCTCTAGTGAAGCGTTGGCCATACCTCGTGGATCATGAGGGCAATTATTTTGTTGATTGATATCTCTTCATAGTGAACTTGAGATTCTTTGAAAAAAGTATGAAATTAGGTGCAAAACTTTCGGACCAACCTAATATGTTCGTTCGGTCAAATTCATGGATAGAATAGTTATAATAGATTGAAGTAGGCCCCTATGCACATAAGTAGAGAAAAATAGTTTACAAAACCTAGAGAAAAACAGTTTAAAAAACATGACTCCAATAATATGGTTGCGAAGGCATGCAGCTATGAATAGATTGTTCGGAATGTCAACGTCCTCTGCCTGAATGCTTTATATAGAGGTGAACCAAAATCTATGCAGCTACATATAACAAATGCTTGTTTAGATGTGCATAAATTTAGGTGAACGATATACGATGGGACGGGAGGCAATCCTTTTAGGGGTAAAGCACGTACTCGACATAAGTTCAGAATAGCAAAGGCTTCTGAAGACGCCCCGTGCCTCTTACGTAGAGTCTCATTTCAGAGATCAAGTCTGTGATTTCTATAGAGAGTGACACTGCACGAGCTGCCGGTAACAAAACTATAGATGGAAGGCCAGAAAAAGCTCGATAGCCTTATTTTCGAAGCGATTATTTCGTCGAGAATTTTTGCAAGTCTCGGCGTGGGTAGAAAATATCTGATCCGTGAATCTCACGCTTTCCATCATATACTGTCCAATTTGTAAATCTAAATCTGCAGAGGAAGTAATGTTAAGAGTAAAGCTAATCGATCCTTCCTATCGAATTTTTGCGGGTCGTCGTGTTACGGCCAGGAAAGCAGGCTTATCCTCGGATTTGGAAGGTTTTACGAACATCACTGGAACAAGCACGTTGGGGAGAGGCAGGATTTGCTAATACCCCAGAAAGAGGAATAGGGTAAAAAACAGACTTCAGACAGTCATTGGCAAGGGAATGCGATTAACCAGTAACTGGATCATTCTGATAAACGAATATTGTAGCAATCTACATTCTAACCCCGGAAAAATGAAAGAGTTGGGGGGTAATGTGGGGGCAGTATCTGAAGGGAGGAGGGCTGGCAATTGCTCAACACGCTTCCTGATACTATAGCGCTTCTTGGTTTTTTTTTTTTTTGAAAAAGTTGGTTGATTATTCGTTGTTACTCTTTAGGATCTGGACAGAAGAGCAGTGAGAGTTACCCACTAAACGATGATCCTGGAATAACAACGGTGCTAGCAAATCGGGATAAAAGAAGGCTCAACTAAAAAAGACCTGTAGAGGGTGGATCGTTGTTAGGCCCATAAACCCCAGATTTATGATCAGAGGCACTTTAGCACAAGCGATTAAATCTACCGTAAGCCTTGAAAGTACAGAATTCCAGCAAGTACAGAGAATCTATGAATTTCTCAAGTTCAGAGTATGGTAAAAGTGAAAGGAATCGGACTTGAGAAAGGAGAATGTATTCCATAAAACGATTTCGAGGAGGAGAAAACATTCCATAAAATCAGTGCCCATAATTCTCAAAACCCCATATAAGGGAGCCCACGACTAGAAATTGAACACAGTGCACAGAACTAATTTCAATGTGATTAGCCCCATAATCTTGCACTACTTAATTTCGTACTCAATCGGTAAGTGCTTTAAACAGGAGAAAGGGCTGCCAAGTGAGGTGGAGGCTTCTGAAGCCAGAGACAGAATTGCAGCACACTGAGGGTAATTTAATGGCCCGTCACTGATGGAAGGAGGTGGAGCCGCGTGAGCGCAGCGTTCCAAAACTATTTTGGCAGAGGCTTTGGGATTTCTTTTACTCTCCTAAGGACCGCATTTTATAGGATTTCTTTTCTAATCCCATTGAAAGTCTAGCGAGGAGTCATACTCCAATAATACCTCGGATATATCTTCATTAGTTACGAAAGGGACTGATGATTGTTATTTTCTTCTTCGTCAGTTTGTTTACAGCGAATAGAGATAGGGAAGACTTCTAAGCAAATTTTTAAATGAGTTCATTCTTGATATTCTTACTTTTTTAGGCCAGAGCCTAAATTTTATTAGCTACATACGTCATTGGGAATGTTAGGAAGCCAATTAAGGGTATTCATTCTATTAGCAGCGCGTCACTTTTTTCAAAGCACCCCACGAAATCAAATGATACCTGCAAGAATAAGGAAGTACCCAGTAGTAAACTGAATAATTCTACTTCACTGATAGTAAAAGAAAATTGGATCGCTCGTGGAATCTCAAGAAGGAAGGGAAAGAACAGTCGTATCTTAAATACGTCATCCAGGGAAAATTTCGTCTCGAATATTTCAAAACCCTGGATTCTGAGAATATTTTCGCCGCATAAACTGCAGCAGAAGTGTCCATTTACTTATTTACAGTAGGATCAGGTAGGATCAGACGGATTTAATTTTCAGCTGATTGTACGCGTTGTCTCGCTTGCACTAGAGCACCGATATCTTCCTGGAGCTGAATAGATGATTGACATCTAATTTAATTGCCACTCTGTCGCCTTTTTCAAGTTTGTTTGTTCATTGTGCATTCAGAATGAGTTCTACCATCTTCTCAAAATCAGTCCAACTGTTGCCGTGGGAAAAGCGGAGGATCTCGAGAAAAGCGAGACAAAACAGACATTTCGCCATATTCTCTAATCAGCTGATAACATGCGGCGGCATGGATCATGTAGACACCACAAGGAGTGGATCACTCATCCGATGCCACTGGCTCTTGGAGCTCCTCAAACTGCTCTGTTCCGTTACTTTTGACGGATTCCAACGTAAGATAGGTATTCAGCGCATCGGAATAGTCAGAAAAAAAATGTGGAAATCGTGGGGGTGCAAATTTCCGTGGGTGCTGCCTTTAAACAATTGAAAACCATTCTAGGGTCTATCGAAACTCAATGCTCTTCTGACATCATCACGGAAATATGAGGGAAAATGTGTAAACAAAGATTGCATATCCTAATATCTACGACCTTATGGTCCCCTCATTAAGCATGACTTTTCAAGACCAAATTCCAACGATCATCCCAATTTTGCACACATCGCGTTCTTGTCCGTGCTCAGGACCACGCGTCTGAATTTGACTTTTTCGAGAAAGCATTGCAACGAAAAATAATAGGAGATAAGTAGGCAGAAGCCTGAAACCAATACCAAGGATGAACAGCTCGACGCGCTGAAACTGACCTCGTAGGAAACAATTATTTCATCTACATCTGGCAGACTCAGTTGCTCCTGAACGGCTTCTGTGTGAGGCGCTCCTGTTCTACATCTAGTGTATGTTCTTAACCTCAGTGTGCTAAATATTAAATGTTGTAAACTTGCTGAGGCTTGACGCCCGAAACCTATGGTTATCCACGAGATCCAGCCAACTGCGGCTAGATGTGCCAAAATTGGGCGAAACTTAACCAAAATTCTGCAAAAACTTGTGGTTCTCAATAAAATGGCATGGGAAAACTGCTTCAACGTTCAATACTCAGCACATTGAGGAGAGAGAAAACTAACAGAAGATGTAGAAGAAGAGCGCTTCACCCAACAGCCGTTGAGAAGCAGCTGAGACTGCTAGATGTATACGATGTAGCTTCACTTTTAACGTGATTATCTATGAAACCAAATGAGACTTGAGTACGAACTTCTGCAATGAAAAATATCAGCGAAAAAAAATGGATTATAAAAATCTGAAAGTTTTTTCTCGATTGTGACGTGATTTTCCAGAAGAATATGAGTTTAGAAGCACACCTGAAAGCTTTTGTTCAGACAATCACATACATGTAGGAAACGGTTGCGTGAAAGTAAAGCATTTGAATGGGCAGCCACTGTAGACATGAAGGAATGGGATGATTGCATCCAAAGCTGGCATTGAAAAACTTGGAAGTTGAGCTAACAATAAAATTGAGAAGATGAATCAATTCTGGGAGAATCGTTCGGAGAACGCGAAGGGGGGGGGGGGGGGGTTGGAGGTTGGGATTGCTGTAACAAATGTTGCTATGCCGGTGAGTAAAGTTTTATTTTCAGGTTCTTCCGGAGATTATAAAAGTGAGATATCATTTCAAAAAACGTGGGTCACAAAGGAAATCACACTGGGACGATAAAAGTGCTGTTTGAGCCCTATTGCCTAGTGTTTCGGAAATTCAGAAAAAAAGACGAGGGAGTGGACAACTGCCGACAACAATCTCGAAAATATCATGAACGGGGAAAATTTGAACGCTTTGAGGATTTCTGCGACCAACAAACCAGGCCATATCAAATGACCTCGCAGCTGTTGTCGAAAAGAATTTTGCAAATAGCAGTAGTGGAAAGAAAGGGTTCGAATGCACGTTGCTCTATGATACATGAAGTGACAAGTTGAGGTTGATTTAAAACCAAGGTGAGAGGCTGAGTGGTTAATGGTCTTTAAAATTAAATTCACGAATGAGCAGGTGTCAGTTCTTGAATTTATCCTACCTTTTCCTCTCTTACGCCTCTTCTTTACCAATAAGAAGTTGAAGAACAGGATAATTTTAAACTCTTTCAATAGTAGTATCTGCTCGTTGATGATTCGTTTTCGACTTTCTACCGTTCCCCCTTCCTTCTACTGAACTTCGAATATAAAATTACTCATAAAACTTCTAGTTGGTCACGTTACTTGTCAGGGCTAGGATTCATGGACTCAGTGCCAGGTAAAACCCCGCTAGAAAATCACCTGCATCTCCTTCGTCTTCTAGCTTATACGATAACCAAGGACGCTAAACATCATAAGTTTGCTCGGTTATCGTTTCATGAGTTCAGGTGTTAACGCGTAACCTCTGGTTAGTATGAGAATCTGTCCCGAACCGATACAAGGATCTCAGCTACACCTTTTTTTGGAAGTTTTAATTTAATACAGCTGATTTACTCTCATATCACGTGTAGATTTATTAGAATCATTCATCACCTGCTCTACAATTCTACATAGTCATTAAATAAAAAAAGAAATGGCTTAGGTGAGTCAAACCAAACCGAGTTTTGAGTAAATGTCCAGTACCTCGATTCAACATTTTCTCCGAGGAGCTCAAAAGCCAAGCAACGACGCATGTGCTCATTCAGGCTGTCGAATATTCGCAACAAAAAACATAACATATACAAAGGCGTACTCTAACGGATCTGCGGTGGCGATACAGCATAGTATGGTCTAATCATTCGTGTAAGGATGTACAGACATAGATATCTACAATCGGATGAGGAAGGACCACAGCAGAGTGGTCTTTCATTGACAATGATGCAATTATGGTAAGAATTAAATTCCTCGAGGGGACTCAACTCGGACTAAGCACCGTAAAGCGTGTGATAAAAGAGGAAGAATTTATCACTGTCAGTTGCTATGTAAGATAGTAAACTAGTAGCCGTTAGAAAGAATGAAAAAGATTATTTGAGATCTGTAGAAAAGGATTGAATAAGTTGCTCCTGGATGGAAGTGTCAGAACTAGAGCAGTAGTATAGAAATAGAAAAACATCATGCAAGGCTCCTGGGGTTTGATAAACCAGCAACAGAATACCAGCAGCTACGAAGTAGGGACAGAATAGCTATGAAGAACGATCGCATCAGCCGTGCAGGGCTAGGATTCATGAACGCATAATCAAGCGGGACAAGGTTAGCGAACCAACCTTCAGACCTTCACGTGCTGCTTCTCCAAACATCAATCACGCTGATCCTCGTTGAGTTGAGTGCCTTCTTCAATCCCAGGCCAGAAGGATAGCAGTAGAGGGTCGAAAAGACCATGGCAGCAATGCTGCAGTGTAAAAGGATCACGGTAATTTTGCAAAAGGTCCGCGTTTACGGAATGTCCGAGGCAGTTGCCTCGAAAGGCCAGAGCACCAATACAGACGGACCACGGCAACTGTGCAGAGATACCATCAGTATAATAATCTTCTTTTGGGACGTGATACAAGAGGATCATAGCAGCAAGGCGGAAGGACAGCAGCACAGAATGAGAAAGGCCGAGGCAAGTACACAAGTCAACCTTTCTGGATTTTCGCTTTGGTCCTTCTACAGGTTTGCCTGAGTACATATCGTTTTAGAGAACAAATATGAAGTTCTTATGGGCCAGCAGTAAATTCTCAGTGTCACTCCTTCACCATTAACTAAAACGTCATCAAGTTGTTCAACAACGACCCAAAAGTCAGAAAATTTAGCTGTCAAATATTTTAGGACATTAGCTAAACATGCACAATATTATAGAAAATTCAACAACTTTTCTTGATAAATATGCGCGGAACGACCACCTAGTAGAAGCTGAAAGTTCATGGCATCGAGAGGTTTATTACTGTAAACTTATTGTTAGCACGAAAAATCTCCCAAAACTCCCACAGGTGAGATATTTTCGGCAATGTCGCCACGATTGCGCCGGCACGTGGGGCTAAGCGCCTAATGAGACTATGAAAACCAATATAGGAGAATAATTGCAAACATGCGACGGCGATGAAAGATTCATGGACAGGCTGACACGGGAGCAAAAGGCGCAGTGGCAGCGAGTACGGAGGGTAGGTATGGCGCCGATGACATATGTGGTGGGTACGCGTCGCCCTCGCACAGAACTCAATTTCACGTGGGATCCGGTGATGTGGGACGCAAACACGTGGTGGATGCAATCATTGCCACAAAGAAAACAGATGAGCGGACGTGAAACCTGGTGAGTTGGATTTCAGCGATCGCAAAGAAGTTGTACTTTGCGGCATTTCGATGAAAAAGGAAGTAGAAAAAATGGAGCATGTGCCGTTCCCCCTTATTCTCAAAATGCTATGCAATGCTGGTTTTGCAGACGGGTAACTAGATATTGTAGTGGTAAACTGAGACTGGAATGGTTCTTCTTCCACTTCTTCATGCACCTACGCAAATATAAAGCTCTATTTTCAGCTCCAGGTTGACTAAAATTCCTGCTCAGACCTTCCCAAGATTTTCCGAGCTCACAAATATTGCCATGATTAGAAACGTCCCATCCAGGACTGTGTTATGATCAATAAACAAACCATAAATTACTAAAAAATAAAAAAAAAGAACAGATGGAAAAATGACCCAACTTCCGTTTTGTACTCTACCTTATACGGAAGCTGAGCTGAAAGCGTAGGACTTCCCCCAGTACTGACTTCCCCCATGATGTCGTAGAGTAGGGCTCCAGAATTTTAGTCACTGGGTGAATGCCCAAAGCGATTCATCAGAAAGAAAAATTGAAATTCAAAAAAAAAATCGTGCAAAAAAGCCTGTAAGATATACAGGGAAATCCAAATAGCCGTGCGCAAGAGCTCTCTTGGGCAGAGACACAGGAGCTCTGCATGCCGGCTCTGGTTGCCTGGTTCTGCCAGCTGCACAGAACTCGACTACCACGCCGCACCGCGGTCCCGCCCCTCGCATACGGCTGTTTGGAGTTCGCTGTAGCTGGGACCAGGTACCGTTGGATGTAAATCAGTTCCGAATCTCAGCTTTAAATAGGTTGAAAATCCGGATAAAAGCCTTAAAGGACTGAAAAGGGCTGTGAAACCTTTTCTTCTCAAATGTATGCGTTTTCGGATCAGTTTTTGAACTATCTATGTAGATGGGGGTTCATAAATTATTCCCCAAATCAAGAGATGTTATGATATGGAGCGCCATACGCACCTGGAGAATGCCGCGCTATGCTTCGCTATTGGTCAATTCACACCAGTGCCAATCGCAGAGCTCGCACATTCGTCTTATTATGCGCTCAGATGTCCCAATTTGCTTTGTGTGTGTCTTTAGATACTACATATTCGGTGGTGACCGCTGCTGTTCGACCGAAATGACCTCATTCTTAGTTTCTTAATTGAATCTACCAGTATTTACCGAAAAGGTTGATTAGAGGAGTGAAAAGAACATGCACTAAAGGAATCCATGAGAAGCTACGTGCTATTTCGTGGGTAATCTTCAACAATGTGAAGGAAATTCGAGGAAATTGTCAAATAAATTAATAGACTTGTGAATTGATTAACAGATAGACAATTGAATAAATAATGGAGTCTGTCTGAAGAGATCGTTTAGAAGAGTTTTCGGGGAGTGAAGAACAGACGACATGAGTTCAGGGCATGACATCGTTAGAGAAAGTTTTCGAAAAAAGTAGCAAGGCATCAAGAATCGAAGCACATAGCGTTGACAGACCTTTGTGGAGGGCGTTGATCCACCTACCCCACCTCCCTCATCAATCTAATCGAGGAGAAACCAATTCTGGAGCATCTGCACTTTGGGATAGTCTAAAGGTCACCCTGCATTTGCTAAATGATCGATCCGTATTCCCGTAAAAGGAAGATTAAGGAATTGAACTGTGCAGCAGAAAGGCAGGCTGTCGATAGAAAATTGTTTTTAAAGAACAAGACGAGAAACGTGGAGGTACGATGTGATTCCCGTGCCTCGTGATGGAGAAATATTGAGATAGTCTAAAAACACCAGCTGAAACGATGGCGCAGGTGGTTTCATAGACATTTACCCCATAAAGTTCATAAAATGAACACCATAGGGTACTTTAACCATAGCCGAGCGGCTGAAGAACCACTATATTAGGCTTGCTCAATCGCACGCAGGAAATCTCATCGCCGCAGGGCTCGGAAGCAGATGAGAAGTATCGCCTGGCATTTGATGAATATCCACACCTTCATTATCCCTTGATGGGCTATACGCGGTTTTTGCTATTCATCCGGCTTGGAGCAGCTATTTCGGCGGATACTGTGGAATATAAATAAATGAATAAGAGGGATGATTTGGAGTATAAGATCTAACGATACACATGTTATATGTACTCAAATTTGAAAATTCGAACTTGAACAGAACGAAATCTTAAATTTTCTCAGTTAGATAGAAATATATCACTGAGTAGGGGTCAAAAGGACTATAGGGCTTTCTCTTTACCTGCATTTGGATGAAATATTCGCTTTTTTTCTCGGTCCAGAGTGGAATTTTGATGCCTTCAGCTCGATTAGTACCATTGACCATTTTTCTTGGATTTGTGAGAGAAAAAAGGAAGGAAAAGACCGTCATTTCGTGATGTTCCAAAGAAGCGAACATCTTTACTTCTACTAAGCCCTCTGGATTCTGTAATATAACCAGGATCTGTAATTTAACCACACCTCAAACCTGGAGAATTGTGGCTTTCTCAAAATGAATTCCTTGAACCTGCAGAAGAAGTAAACATCAAGTTCTCGGAGCTGATCCCAAGTGACGAATTTTACTTGGAATAGCACTAATTCAGAAAAAAAGTGCTGTCGGTCGTCAGTCGCAGTGGCATAAGAAGGTTTGGGGCAGGCGAGGAGGGAGGGGGGGGGGGGGGAGGGGAAAAACGAGATCTCAGCAGGAAAGGACCTGATGGCCGGGAATTTATTTGAAAAAAACCTGATTCTAAATCCTAGCTACTGAATGCGTATGAACATCAGAATACTAGTAGAAATAATAAGTTGAGTAAGAGCTGGGACAATTCTTTGCACATTCTACGGATTTTTTTGGACTGTTTGTGACCCCACTCCCCCACCCCACCCCCAAACGCATTGGAAAGCTATCGGTAGCCCCTCTCTCAAACAATCAAATCCGTAATTCTTGTTGAGGATACACGGACTGGAGAAGGACCGTATACAAGGATGTCAACCTTATGTATCACAAGTGCGGAGATAAATAAAATGAGCAAGATCGGGGGAATTTTCCCGTGCAGTTAGATATTTAGCAGACGAGGCTATTTACGTAACAGACTGAGACGAGCACGGTAGTTCTTTATCACCTGACACATGCTGTAACAATTCTTTGACTTTCTGCTTGTGGACCTGCATGACTGCATGTGAATAGCATACTGAAGAAAAGAACTATATATAATAAGAAGAAAACAGGAATGTCTTCGAAACAGTGGTGACAACTGACAAGGGGATAAACACCGCTAATGAGTGCACAACGCTGCCAACTTCTGGAAGGACAGCAAAGACAAAGATGGTTGGACAAAATATGCAAAAAATTTCCTAAACAAGGGTGCATTGAAAAGGAGACTTTATACGGAATGGGGGGAATGCAGACTTAATTCACTAAAAATCACAGAAGAAAGAGGTCGCTAGCTATTCTTAGTTCATTGTAACAAAAAGAGCTACTCACTACTTACCCAAGTACTTACTCAGCTTTCTCACT
>KN728740.1:0-18940 GCA_000816745.1 Ancylostoma duodenale
CACACACACACACACACACAGACTAAGCGCTTTATTATAAGTCATGATATTATTTGCGATCGTTTTACTTCATTATTATCATTTATCATAATCATTTGTGAATGAAATACATATTTCTGCGATTGACAAGATTATATTATTCATTGTGAATGTTGCGAATAATATTATAAAGTTATCAATTTGTTATTCTTGATATCGCTTGTGAGTTTATGATTATAGAAGCCTTAAGTAAAAGTAATTACGCAAGTTTGAGATTACACGCCCGCGTGGCACGAGTTCGGTTCTCCAGTTGCAGGGATAGCAAGCCCACTAAAAAAGGTTGAGGTACAACAAATCATAATACCTTGGGAGATGTTGTATTATCCCACGTCTCAGCCCATAATCCACGGAATGGCAAGAAAGATCGACAGCATAGGAGAAGATATGGTAAAGCTACTACCGTAATCACCTTCCGGAGAGGATGTGCAACCGCTTCACCCCAAGAAAGTTGTCAAGCAACCCAGTCGTCTTACACCCGATTCTAGTGCTATTGGTTCTGCTGTAGGCAATACAAGCTCTGCAAGTAATGTGAGTAATGCAAAGAATGCGAATAATGCAAGTAGAATTGTGAGCAATTTTGTGAAAACTGTAAGCAAACTGCCGACTCTTACTTGTATCTTCTTCGGAGACCCATATTGGGGCATGGTGTGTAAACAATATGGTACGCTGCTATTCCTCAGAAAGCGCCCAATAAGCTCAGTAAATGCGAGAGGTGTGGGTGAGGCGGATCACCTTGGAACATCGTGCCCTGTACGAGCACGTTGTTCTTAATGTAAAACTGTTGGAAACATGGAAAGCGTATACCAGCACCATTTTGAATCCTCTCCATTCAAGTTTTTCCTTCGAAGATATAGGAAGCAATATGAGTAAAACTCACGAACTCATGCAAAAAAAAACATGCAGATTTCCACTAAACTCATGCAGATTTCCACAAGCGGCGAAGGATGAATAAGCTTCTTGAAATTCACGAATCATTTGAATTTTGTATCGTAATTTTTTTTCGTAGAGCAGTCGTGCTGCAATTTGCAACTTGCATTGATTTACTTTACATTTCTGAGAGAATATACATTAATTTGTCACCGCGCATTTATTTAGTAGTTATTTTGTTGTACTACCTGTATTTGCATGGCAAATTGTAGAATGAGTTTGTAATAAACTATGTAACAACTGTATTGAAATATCGTCGGAAGAAATGAAGATCTTTCTTCTCACAAAGAGCATGGATTGGTAAAAGCAAAAGAAAAAACTGTTTGTGAAATGATGTAATTTGGGATAGGAAAACTGCAATTGAAGTTTCCTTTTCTGGGAGAAGTAAATTCAAGCATAGGACGTCAGCGACGTCTTGTCAGTGTCGTACACCTGCCTCGTCAATGGTCACACCACTAGCAGCACAGTCATCAATATCAGTTGTCTTTATCCATGGACAGGATTCGATACCTATAGACTTGAGGATTGTATTGATACTGTATATATCCTTAGCTGTACAATGAATTGTTAACAATAGTTGTATTCGTATTGTGCCCCTTCTGTCTGTACTATTAGGTTGGTGCGAAATTAATTGCCGTTTTGGGGTCTGCGCAAATGAACTTCTTTCTTCTGTGGAAGCTGAATAATTTCAAGCAAGCTGTGTGACCTTCTAAAAGGGTTCTTCCTCCACTTTCAAAGGCCACTTGAATATCCTGGCTAGCTCTTTTCAGTACCTTTTTGTTGGACCGCGAACAAATGATAAGCCGACGCGATTATCGGGTGATCGTAGTTAATGACTTCAAACCTGATCGTTTTGGAACGGAGGTGTCCGGTAATCTTGCATTTGTTTCAGCTTGGAATCGCCTTCCCAAGGGCAGTGAGCTAGGGGTTCGCGTAGTTTTTCTTTCTGCGATTTTAAACTCAAATGTAACAATGATCGTGGTGTCGCTGATGTCAATGTCGCTGGACAATCAAGCGTTGAAGGCAGCTAAGGAAACAGTCGGATCTTGCCATCCGGACGATCAGAGCAGGGATGGACGCTCAGTATACTGCAGTTTCAAAACATATGACTTCAATCAACAGGGTAAGAGAAGTGCGGACATAAGCACGACATGATCACACTGGTGGCCAGCGCCTCAACTGGCGTCGTCTCCACTTCTCATCTTTTCTAACTTAATGTCTCACCCCAAAACGACCCATTTCTAGAACATATAATAAGCGAAAATAAAGCTAGTTTTCTGTGCGATAACATGAGATGAGAATGGGTATGGGTAGAGACGTTTCCCACTTCTAAGTTTTCTTGAACCAAATCTTCTTTCTAGGAAGGTTGTGTCAGGAGTTTGGTGGTGCTGTAAGGGTGTGATTGACTGCAGCTTCCTCAAACCTAATCAAGCGTTGGCAGCAGAGTGTATTGTCATTTCGAGCTGATGGCTGAAAACCTGCTGTAGATATATTTGGCAGTGGTGAACAAAAGCTGGTTTTCTCCTGCTCCAAGGTAGCGCTAAGCCTCTCACTTAGAAATGCACCCGGCAAAAACTGGCGCAGTAAGGCATCAAGGTCCTCATTCAATCTTCCCATTCCTCAGACCATTCCCTTTATGAATATCACTTTTAACGAGTCCCATATGCGAACCTGCGATAGCAGCAGACTGCTTATCTAGAGCAAGCCGAAATCGCATTTAAAAAGTTTTAAGTTTTTTTCCATCTCTGTTTTCAATGTAGGGGCATGCCGCTTTTACTGCATTATTGGGGAAGATTTTGCGAATCGAATGAGTATTAAATTGTTGAAGAACGTTGTATATGAGTCGAGTTATAACATTTTGAACTGGAGTGTTCGTTTCGGCAATTAATTTCGCACCAACCTAATACTTTGAATTGAAATGTCTTTTCAAATGCGGGAAATTACTGCAAGTTCCTGTCAATGGCCATTAGTTGATATATATTCGCGAGGCCGTTGGTAATGTTACTGATCTCATGATCCACGACGACGTACATAATAGGGGTTCTTTTCCCTTTTCGGGATGTCCAGCCTTCCGACGGGAACATCTCAGAGTAGAGTGCAAGCATGGGTCGATCGAGCGTTCATACTAGGCGATAAGAAATCGGTAACAACCGATTTCTCATCGCCTAGTATGAACGCTACCTTATATCGGAAGATGGAATGCAAGAGCAGAGTTATTGTGACAAAATAATAAACAAAGAAGAAGAAAGGAATGTATGTGTATTCAGCATGAAACTTTTTTAAATTGTTATCATGACTTATAATAAATCGCTTAATCTGTGTGTCAGAAAGTGTGTGTGTCCGAATGTGTGAGTGAATGTCTGTCTGTCACGAAATTCTGCAATTGGTCAGTGATAGTGATTATAAGATCATATAAAAGCAGAAGAACGGGTGTGGTATGGTGGAGTAGAGTAGGAAGGACATGAAGTGGAAGGCCGGGTAATGTGCAAGGGGTCTACAGAAGCAGCGCGGTGAGCCAGCGCCCACAATTGGAGGAGACGAGTTCACTGCTATGACAAAGGTGCGCCGGCCTTCGAAAGTGGGGGGAGACGGGTTCACCGCCGTGATAAGGGTGTGCCGGCCCCCAAAGTGAGGGGAGATGGGTCCACCGCTGTGATAAGGGTGCGCCGGCGCCCAAAGTGGGGAGAGACGGGTCCACCGCTGTGATAAGGGTGCGTCGGCGCCCACAGTGGGGGAGACGGGTCCACCGCTGTAATAAGGGTGCGCCGGCGCCCAAAGTGGGGGGAGACGGGTCCACCGTTGTGGTAAGGTCGTGCCGGCGCACAAAGTGGTGAGCGCCACAGAGGGCTCCAATGCCATGGTAACTGTGCACCGTCATTCAAAAGTGGGGAAACACCGCGGTACGGGTCCGTTAGGGACGTGCTGATACTCGCTTCGACATTCCCTCCTACATCTTCCTCTAACAGCCCAGTTGTAAGTTATTCTCTTCCACATTCTCCTCTCCAATTCCATTCGTGTCTGAATCGACCACCCTCTTCATTGTATTTATGTAGGCCGGTAGACCCTTATCATTTCAAATTCCACAACTGCCATCTAAACATAAATCATTTCATGATATCCAATATTTTATTGATATCCAGTTATTCATAGCCCCTGGGGCTGTGAAGAATGCGTAGCGAAGCGAGCATCAATAGAAGTCCGGAAGTCTGGCGTCAGCCGGGCGGCCAAACTGGTGTGTAATAAACCTATCATAAACTATGTTTCCCAACCACCAAAAAACTCGGACAGTGATGCAGTCCAAACGCTCCCTCCTCCCCTCCCCCGAGAATAGGTTTTGCATGTAAAACCCACAGGGATCAGCGGAGTTATGGGCTTCTTTCCATGCGGAATTGGCTCGTTGATTATATCGATTTTATTGATTTCTTACAATCGCTCAAAGGGTTACGGATATATACCTACTTCGAGTTACCTATAGGCTAAACACCAAAGTTGAGTAAGCAGAAATTTAGATGCAATCTTTGGTTTCTGAAGTGTCCAGCAAAGCATACTAATTTAACCAAAGAAGTCTTCATCGCTAACGGCATAAATCGTGGAAGTGCAGCTATAGGATAGAGAATTTTACGACTAGCTTATACGTACAAAGATAGGAGCGGATTGTTAGAAAATTTTTTTTCTGAAAACTCGAATTTTTCAATGATCCTGAATTCTCGAATTTCCAAGTGATCGATAAACTGATCACTGCAGAACTTCCGAGTTTTCGAATAACGCAGATCCATAGAAGTTTCGAGTAGTCGAATTATCGCTGTCTCAAAGCTCTTCGATTTCTCGAATTTTTGAAAACTCGAGTGAATTTTCGAATTTTATTCGATTCCTCAAAACTTTACAGCCTGTATCAAAAGTAGGGGGATACCCCAATTTTCGCCCATAACAAATCTCATGTTCTTCTAATCGGTCTGATTATTTGCCCATCCAATTCGGGGATGAAGAAACCCTAAAACACAGTTTCAGTCAATGACATCGATTCACAGAATTTTTATAACCAGCCTGATCGTCCGACCAACGCAGGGCTCTCAGGCTTCTTCTAGGCTCTCTCCGCTCGCCACGCGTTCGAGTTACGTTCTCCACTAACCGGCGCACCACATTTGCATCCATAGACCCATTTAGTGACATCTCCATCACTACTGTGCGCACACTGGCACACCACCCCTGCATCTGTGGACCCATACAGTAGCATCTTGCCCATCACTGAAGCCCTGCTTATTATAGTCGCATCTTTGGACTCGTTCAATGGCATCTTTCCCACTACTGGACCCCGGCGCATAGCACGCGCATCCGTGGACTCGTCCAGTAGCATCTTCCCCACTAGTGGACGCCAACGCATCCCTTCCATAGCAATAGCCCATTTCCAAATTCCAAAAAAAATTTCTAATTTCCCCACCGTCTTTGGTGTTTCATGTCTATCTGACTCGACTCCTTCTCTCTAAACCATACTCATCCGCATGTTTTTCTTCATATGACTTGATAAACACAGACAAATAAATACCAAGGCTCATTCGTTTTCATTGTGATGTAAACAACCGTGATTCTTCCAAGCGACGAAAAGTGGACCAAAACAGATGTCAATTGAAGTGAAAATGAAAATTTGCACAGTTTTCATATAGAACTTGACACACTGATCACCATGATGTAATCAGATTTTCCCGGTTCTATTGTACACACACACTGACATAAAATGCCAATTAATAATAACTATGATTTTTTGAAGTAAAAAATCAGAAACTCCTTGTATCAAAGGTATAGGGAAGTATGCGTAGAAAAAGCTTTGTAGAACAGGATTGCTGACCCAAACCTCCCACCCTGGATAAGCCGAGTCACGCTCAGTAAGGAGGGGTGACTGCAGTGGATGGTTCCACTTTCTTTCCTGGAGAAGAAATTTTGGTGCAACTAACACTACAATAGTGGTACAGGGACATCTCCGAGGCCCTGTCAGAGCTCGCTCAGCTACATTCTGGACGATCCAAAAGAGAAGAGCTACCTACGCCGTGGTCGTATTTGCGTCCCTAACCATGCAATTGTCACACTAGAAATTAATTCTTGAAAATATAGCACCTTCCTCATCTAATGCGTTTGTGCCTATTAGAAAAAGGTTTTTCGGATGTCCTGTATAGATTAGAGCTGCGTCCGAGTCTTTATGCGATAAGCCAGCCTTATTTTGGAGAAGAGGCCAAGGAAGTGATGGTTGCAGCGATAAGGATGCTACAAAGAGCATGACTTTTGCATTCTTTTGCCTTTCGGTCATGCAGATTTTGGCTAGACAAAATCTTGCAGAACCTTTGCGATGTCGTATCTCTACTGTTGAGACGACGTCGTCAACGAAACTCTATTCCCATGCGAAAAAATCAAGCCATCTCTGTGAGTTAATCCACCTGACGATGGCTAAGCTCACAGAGACTCCACGATTTCGGGCAACAGCAGTGCTTTTCGAAACTAATTCCAGTGCAAAATGTGTTTAAGACTATTTTTACGCAGATTTGTGCCCACGACAGAGAGTGTCTTTCAGGTGAAGTCATCAAGTTGTGGGTGCTTGGAGCAATCAAGAAACTTACCTCTCAAGCAACAATTTCAACAGTTTGGCAAACAAGACGCCTGAAGTGCCAATAAACAAAACAGTACCACTTATTTATCAACCCACCTTTTTTTGATTTTTTCCGAGCAAAACGACCACTCAACAGCAAAAGTCCCTATACTTTGGATACAAGGAATTTCTGACTTTTTCACTCCAAAAAATATAAAAATTCTATGAGTCGGTTTTATTGACTGGAACCATATGCCTTAAGGTTTTTGATAAGCTGAACTGGACGTGCAAGGAATCAGACCGATTCATAACACGTGAGCTTCATTATGGGCAGAAATTAGGGTGTCCCTATGCTTTCGATACAGACTGTAGTCTAAATCGATTTCGCCCGGATCAGTTCATCCTCCGCGACTTCTATTCCTAACACACATGCAAGCGTGCAAACATACAGAAGAACCCAAAGAGGAAAGTAACTCTAAGTAGCTTTTTCCCAAGTTGTCTGTGTTGGTACATCGTGGAGGCCTAACATGAACGATGGAATGAGACCGTAGTGGTTTCAAGGCAACCTGGTACACGCGCATTTGACCTCGCGTGGGTTTCAGGCTCAAGCACTTGAGCCCGTGGTCAAACGTGGTAAGACTTTTTCTTCTAGTGCATGATCTTCCGAATTTGCGCAAATCTGATCGTTTTCTCTCTTGTGTTCGTTAAGAGTGTTTCCAGATGTCTGTCGTCTAATCGCTTGTTACTGATTAAAGTTTCTTTTCAAAGTTCATTCTGTTGTACGTTTCAACCACTATTGAAAAAGTAAGTTCGAGGAGAGTGCGTGTGTAGAACGTTTGAATATTTCTTAGTAACCAGATTATAGGAGTTTACTAATTATGACTGCTTCACAAAAATATCTCTGGAAAGGGCGTGCTCATCCGGTTGAGCACACGTCGCATCACGTGTGTCAACCGGTTGAGCATATTGTCGCGAATGTACTAGACAAACATTCTGGATGAGGCCAAAATCATGCTGCTTTCTTAAAAGAATTCATCAATCAAATTTCTCAAATGGAAGAACTTCTTGAAGGTAGGAAATCTGTACTACTCTAGACTCCTTGCAGCACAATCGAATTTTGGTGAGGTCACGTCAGGTATGCGGTTTGTATTTTCATCTTATGCATTGAATTTTTTATCAGCATCATCTAATTTTTTTCATTTTTTAGACGGAAAAGGGACTTGACAATGATGAGCATATGCTCTATCGTCCCTGGGAAGAGCCTGAAGAGAAATGGGAGATGCCTTTTCCACTACAAACCCAACCCATGATAAATTTGACGTTGCGCTAGACTACCGGTACAAGATTCGTACTGAACTCAAACGAACCTCCCATGAAAGTCTTGGTGAAAAACATGTTTTGAAGTTTTTGAGGTTCCACCAGTAGACGAGATCGCACAACTATTTGATTGTCCTCCCTATGCCCTGTAAATATGACCGAAAACCGGTGAGGCCTATTGAGCTCAGATGTTGCTGGAATACAGAATATACTTTCGGTCCCAATAATCTTTGGTGTTGGGCGCTGCCAAAATGTGAACATGAAAGGAGCAATTGGTGCCTCTTTGGAGTGAGTTTGGCCACGTACAGCATGACAGAAGCTATCTCAGAAATTTGTCCGAGTGAGGTGATCATGAAATAGCCCCAGTTGCATCTATGGGTAAGCCGCAAGTCGTGGGACAGCTATTCTCCGCTGACATCCAGGAGTACCCATTTTGAAGTGGGTGGTCCTTTTAATTACACAAATTTCGCTCTCAATCATCCTTGCTAGCATAACAAAGCACCGCCCCACAGTGTGCGATTTTGCAAATCTAGCCGCTCAAAATGTATTTTTCGACCCATCATTTCATGTTGTGGCTACTGCACCAAAATATTCGCCGATGGTCCGCGCATACGATACAAGTGGTTTTTTGGCGAGCGATCACCTGATAGGGCGTGATCAGATAACGAAAAGATACCATTTCTATACAACACCGCCTACGTAAAACAGATGAGTACTTTATGAGTTGTCTCTGTCGTCTTTGTTGTCTCCTGATTTATCTATTTAGGATTCTTTTAATAGATCTTGGAACAAACTTCCATATTTCCTAGTAACCACATTTCTCAGTCATGGAAAAGAAATCCAAACATGTCTGAGAAATGAGTGATTAAGCACATGAACTAATTGCACTTTCGGTTAGATATAAAAAAAAGTTCCACGAGTTGCAGCTAAAAAACATGTATAGTGGCTTGCACTAATCTTCCTGTATATGAGCATGTGTAATTTTTTTTGCAACTACCTGCTCACCTCCACAGAAAATACTTTTATGTAGGCCGAAACCGCTACCTTTCGGAAAAATCTTTCTGATGTGTTTGAAGGAAATGGGCTTGCAATTCCGCAAGAGGTTCTTTTTTCAGGATGTCTTTGTGGGTAATGGTAGGCAAGACTTACATGGATCAAGAGGTCTATCTGAGCAACACCTCTGGCTTGTTAGCCTCGCGCATAATAGCGCAAATCATGAAAGCAAGTGAGAGAAGGCGAAACGCCACTTTTGAGCTAATAATGTGAATAAAAAAGCATTGAGATTGGAGAAATAGAGACTACTCTCAAGAAAACTAGCAGGAATAGAAACTTTGGTGGGAAAATACCAGTAAAAAATGGAATAATGCCGCCTTCAAAGATAACTTATGGTGGTCTTTTCGATATGCGACCACCTTTATCACGGGAAACCTTAACAAATCCTACTGGAATGCTTAAGAATTATGGGATTTCCATGTAGGTTAACATCCTGGCGTCGATTAGGCTATTTATGTGAGCGGCGGTCCTAGAATTACCATTTTTTAAACCGCAAAATCTCACAAGATATCCACCAGTTTGATAAGTTAGCTCACGTCATGCTCATCATGTGGAAAAGTATGCAAACCTGGAGCTGAAACGCATACGCATGTTTTACATGCTTATTTGTTTGCAAACACGCATAGAGACTCAAATTCACGTGGCGCAGCTGCTGCGCAGAAACTTTTGCTCAGTACGTGATTTTGTGCTCTCAAGCTCTATGGCAAAAGTACTAGAAATTGCCTTAAATCCTTGGCTTCCATGGGTGATGTGCAGTGCATAGAAGCAGCAGACCAGGCAGAGTATATAAGCTAAAAAGTAAAAGCATCTATCCACCGGTTCCCTACAAAAATAATTTTGATCGGCTAGATGTTCGAAATTACCCACTGTGCGCCCGTTTGCTGAGCACCCCAAAAGCGAACTTTGGCTGATTGAAACTGCGGATTTTTTGGTTATACAGCCAACTTGGTTAGAATGGTAGATGATGCCATCCGAACCCACATAATGAGACCATCAAGTACGAAATGTCGGATTTTCCTTACTCATCAGTTTTTCAATGTTCTGTTGATGTATTGTAATTATTTTGAAGAGAACTAATAGTGAAATGACGTTCATTCATCATTTGATCCTCACATGATCTCCTTAGGGTACACAATCGCGTGGGAAGAAATGTCGCTGTGGTTCTGGATGAGATTCGTTGGTCATTAGAAGAATCCCGTGAATTGTCGGGTCGTCTCATCTCTTTTTACGTTGCTCACACTTTTGCTCTCGTTTAACTCTTGCTAGCTTTGCTTCCTTTTTTTCTATTAATAAACTGTTCGTGTATCCACACGTGTAGGGGTTGATTAGGCTTTACGCCCTGATCACCTTGTTGTTTCGTTAGCACACTTGTACATAGTAAAGGGATTTCCATCGCGGAGTCAGTAAAGCGGCGAAAATTCAACATATCAGTGAAGTGTTCATGAAAGGAACAAAAAATTCTATGTTTACTAATATGATGGAGACAGACGAAAATGTGAGATCAGGCAGCACCCGCGCGTCACAATTGCGAATCTAGTCCAATTACTGGTGCAGTAAAATGGATATCGAGTTTGGTGAAACAGGACCCACTTCATGCGTTAGAGTTGAGAAGCAATTGGATGGACTTAAAAAGATGTAGACTTTTGACTCCTTTCGCGTTGGGTCGCAAGCAACGTCATGACAACGTTACTTTTGGTGTGAATGTCTCGGTCTTATCGCAACAACCTGAAATTCTAAACTCTAGACTGCGAGGCTTTGGAACTGCAATGCTAACAAAACCAAAGTCAAACAGCAAAAGGGATTACATTGCCACGAATACAAGATCTCTGTGGGTTTGATCTACAGTGGCGCGTCCCTAGCGCACGTAACTAGCGCTAGCGGCACTCTCCTATAACTGCGTGGGGCGTTACCCAACTGGCTTTGATGCACAATAGGTAAGCACCGATCTATTCTCTTTTCTGGCTTCGCTTTGGTATCTATTAAATCTCTTGAATTACTTACTGTTGAGTTGACAAAGTGTCTGAGAGGATAAATCGTGAGTGTCTCCGACGTTCCAGCCTCTGACCAAAGCGAAGGCGCTCGAACCTAAACCGGAAGAAACGATCAGTAACAACCTTGATTCACCCTCAAGCATTATTTCAAAAAAAAATTAATGTTCGGGAAATTGGCTAATGAACGAACGCAACACCCATTATTTGAGAAAATACGCTCTGTTCATCTGCAAGATGAGCCTTGTGTTGGCCTTAGTCAATGAGCATCTTAAAGCTGCAGACGAAGCTACTGAATCCCAAATTGTGCATTTATGAGCAAAAAGCTTTGATGTTTTCCCACTAATTTCCGCAAAATCATGTTGCTTTAAGGGGAGGAGCGGTGCTGGAAATCTACCTGCCGTCCACCGTGATCGCCAAACCCTGCTCTAGCTGACTCGCTGCGACTTGCACCTCTCGACGTAATGTTGAAAATGACCTTCGTCATTCGCGATAGCCGCACCTCTATGTATGCTGTTGAAGTCGACAACCTCTCGTTGAGATGACAAGACGTGCCGGTAGTACTGATTCATGCATGGATTGATTGTAGCGCATCTTATTTGAGGTGCAGCAGTTCAGAGAACTCTATTCGGAAGAGACATTTTATAATTGACGCTTTAATACAATCAGGGCAACTTTTCCATTATCTAAGGAATGAAGGAGTTACCGTACAGATGGTGGGTTTTGGTGTTTTGGCAGCCAAAATCGATCCATAACCGTTGCACATGTTTGGGAGCAGGCCCGTTGGTGAGAGGCGCATTGGGGCGCAAATGGTTGATGTTTTGATCCAGCGCTGGATCACCATGTCTTCCATCTTTCCGGGGTCGCTGTACTGGTAACAGAGGAGTCTGGGAGGATGGAGCATCAACTTGGTACTTCCATGCTCGTTGCGGGCTCCGTATAAGGCTCATACACGTTCAATGCCTCTATGATTCTCATATGGAGTCGAATGCGTGGTGCACATTAGGTAAGTGCAGAATTGGTTAGACCCAATCACCTTAGACTCTGTCCTTGACCCTTCGTGCTTTGGAGCTCACTTGAGAGACAATATTTGGCCTTCACACGCTGTTTTTCATAACTTGCAAAAATTTTGACTCCAGCGGGAACCGAACTCAGGACCTTTTATTTTTAACAAGATAATAGGGCATGAATTAGCACATGGCCGTGTGAGGTCTCTGTATGCATGTGTGTATTTATGTTTGTTGCAGGTATTTCTTAATCCTAGCACATTCGCGGAGATATTTTGGCAAGAGGCGTTAAATGTTTAAATTTGTCCAAAAACATCTGATATAGTACATGGACTTCAGAAGCGTTGTTTGATGTGAACTCTGGATACTAGGAGGTTGCATGCCAGGCCAGTCTTCTGATGTATTCTGGGTAAACATTTCTTTCAACATTCCATCCCAAAATAGATGTTGAAAGGATCAAAGACGATAAGTTCTTCAACATCCACAGTTTGCTTGTACTTAGGTGATGAGGTTCTTGGCAAACATTACTCACCTGGCAGAGTTTGCTCATGTCAGTTTTCTGCGCGCTTACTGGTTCTACCTACCCACCCATTAATACCCACCTTAGTATAACAGTCCGGATCACTCGAGTGATTTGCTTTCGTTGGCAACGTTGTTCGCTCGCTCACTAGCCCTCCTCCTCTATACTCCTTCTCGATAGTTCTTTCTAACAGAATAACAACATCATTGTTTACAGATCTGCACTGCCATCATGATGTTTCCCATGATCATTGCACTGTTTGCACTGTCTGCTGTTCAAGCATCAACCGATCAGCAACCACAATTACGTCAACGCAGATGGACCATCTCCATATATTTGTGTGGATCATCTTATTCTTATTACCGTGAGTTTACTGGAAGTGCTACACGTGCAGATATTGGACGAATTCGGTATAGTAGCACAAAGCTTTAGCGCATTTGTCAAAGTCATGCGAGGAATGAATAGAATTGTTAGCGCAAATTCTGCTGACTTTCTTCTTCTCAGATGTAAAGCGTAAAAATGTCAATGTCTCACCTCAGAAGTCGTTCCTGAGATTCGTATAGTAATACAGTCTTCGAGAACAATGGCGCATGTGAAATGTCTTGAAACCACCGGAAGACCGAGATTCTGAAGGGATGTTTCTCTTAGACGGCCCGAGAATTTTGAAATTCTCGACACGAAAATGAACTGAATCGAATGTTTTCTCACTGTAGCGACTGTCGACCGAGTGAGCGACATGCGTTCGCTTTATTCACTGAAGAGGGACTACTGGTACAAACCACAATCGGTTGGGTCAGCGTGGGGAGGTTTATTGGCTATTTTGGAGCATTTCACGTGTATCACCGGAATCAATGCGTTAAGTTGGCCCAAGTTCTGTTAGAATCTCAGATGGAAACCACATGCCTCTCAGCCTGTTATATTTTTGTTTGATTTGTTGTTTTATCTTCGCATGGGTCTTCCATGTAATAAAAAGTTACAGTGATCTCATGAGTCCATTTTAACATCTTCGCGACAATGTGCTCAACCGGTTGACACGCATGGTGCGAGGCGTGGGACCATGTGCTCAACCGGGTCAGCACGCTCTTTTCAGAGTTATATTTCTGTGGAGCAGTCATAATTAGCAAACTTCTATGTAGTGTTATACTAACAAATATTCAAGCCTTCTATACATGCACTGGGCACAGCAGATCTTCACTTGAACTTTTTGCTAATATATGGTTGAAACATACACCAGAGAGAACGATACATATGAAAAAGAAAGTACAATCAGTATCAAGTGAATGGACGACAAACATTCGGAAACACTCTCGACGATCACAAAAGAGAAAAAGACCGGGTTCAGATTTGCGCAAATTTGGGGTATTATGCGGCGGAGGAAGAATTCCTACCACGTGGAACCACGTGCTCAAGCGGTTGGGCACAGGTCCCACTTGTGCAAAAGCGCGTGTGTCCCATGTGACACACCATGGCAAAAGCGTAAGGTCGCGAACGTGTTAATCATATTTTCTCACCTTAGCAATTGTCTTTCTCGCTCAGATCATTTGGATGGTTGCCTTTCAGTCTGTTATGTTTTTATTTGGTTTGTTGTTTTGTCTTCACATGGGTCTTCCATGTAATAAACATACATGCTCCCTATAAGGCATAAGTAACACAAGGGAACATCTTTCTCAATAAGCGGTTATCTATAGGGCATGTCCACGCTCTCCGCCTCCAATTGTCTTTCTTTTCATTCTGCAAGTTTCATTAGTAATGATTTCCACCAAAAAAGAGATTGCAAAGTTCATAGTATGTACGAAAACATCGCTAATGCACCGCAGGTCACCTATTCCTCACAGATGTACTTCACGTAACCATTTTGACAGTTATACTGTAGAGCAAAGTTGTTAGTAGGAGCAAAAGTAAAGAAATCCATCTATTATTCATTGTTGAATGAAACATCATCAGTGCCATTCTTCTCCTGAAATATCACTCAAATGCTTACAGCTTGTGGGCCATGCGTGTACAATTGCTACCCAGCACAGCAACAGTACTATCCACCTTTAATCTATCAGCCTCCAACTGTTGTTCAGCCTCAGGCGCCTCAGTCAACACAACAATGCATAGGTAAGTCAAAATTTTCCACATATTCAAAATCTTCTCATTTAAACGCAAATTCGAAATTCCAGGTCCATGCGTAAACAGTCAATGTCCATCTGGTTATACTTGTAATGCTTACAGTGTTTGCTGCGCAATTGTGGCTGGAAAATGAACAAGGCTGGAAAGTGAACAAAGACTGCCATAGAATATATTGCATAAAATGTATATTTGAACAGAAATCAAATATATTGATCCTGCACGCGTTGTATTCTTCAGAAGAGAATCATTTCGCTGAATTCATACTTGACAAAGTCTCTTAGAAGGTACCTTCTTGGACGAAACTTGTCTTGATATTTTTCAACTTGTGTGTCAAAATCCTTATTTGTTCCTTCGTGGTCAGGATAAAATAAAAGATAATTTCCTTCACCAAGTTGGCTGAACATTGAAATTTGGATGGGTTGTTTGAGAAGGCAACGTCTTTGGTGGTGAGAACGGTTGGATATACATATTTTGTGCATTGAGGTTTTTGGCGATGTGAATGCAGATACATCTCCAGTGTGGCTGAAAAGTATTATTATTACCTCCGACTATTAGCCAGCTATTATTAACACCGCCTATTATTAACAATATTCTCCTTTTGATAGCCACAATTATTTTTTGCTTACTAATATTTCTGATAGTCATAACCACAGTACTAACCAGTTTCACAGAACATTCCCTGAGAGACCTTCCCTAGCCCTGATAAAACACCTCTTTGTTTTCACAGAACCTACGTTGTGCCGTAGGTAGTTGTCATTAAAATTTAGAATTCGCGTGATGCATGTTCTGAGTCCGCGATATTTTTGTTCCCCACTTTTTCATACATAATCTTACAAATAGAGAAATTCACTGGATTCAAATCTAGAGCGCAGGGGGTGTGTTAATTTTTCTGAGGAAATATTCGCAAATCTAGCCACTCAAAATGTTTTTTCGACCTACCATATCCATTCGCGATTACTGCACCAAAGTATTCGCGGATAATCCGCCCATACATACGATACGAGGGAATTTTTGGTGACCGATCAACTGTATATACAGTCTGACCGAAATGACGATTCCGCCCACGCACGCGGGGTTCGATAAGCGGCGCAGCTGGGACGTATACTGTTAGCTGCCAAGTCGAACACGTCACAGCCAAATCATTGGTCGATACCATGAAGATAACGATGAAACGTGATACGCAGATTAGATGATGACGTGGAGTGGTGGCAAGCGTGGCCGCCTCTCGATCCCCGCATGCGTGGGAGGACTCATCGTTTCCGACAAACTGTACATAAAGTCCTTACGCGCAATCGGCGGAAAATTTTCGAGCGCGCCCAGCATGGGGCGCGTGCGCGGCACGGCCCTCTTGCGGCAGCGGTCCCCTTTGTTCTTCAGATTCTTGGCCATTATGAGTGTTTTTCCTTCATTTTTTTTCTTTATTTGAAGTTTATTTGAAGTTGTGAGGCCTGTGGCCAACCGATATCGACCGAAGAGGGCCACGCCGCGCACGCGCCGCATGCTGGGCGCGCTCGAAAATTTTCCGCCGATTGCGCATAAGGACTATACAGTCTGGTAGCCCAGAACGTGCACCAGGGTGAACTTTGTGTGCAATTGCGACCGCAGTGGTATCGGCCGGCAGACGGCCGGTTCCATCGGAGACGGTATCGAAACATCAAAATGGAAGAAATCACATCACCTGCATATCAAAAACATATCAGAACTTACAAAAGAAAGTCTAAAAATGGATCGAAAAGCCGATCGGCCGGCCGAAATCACTGCGGTCGCAATTGCACACAAAGTCCACCCTGGTGCACGTTGTGGGCTACCAGACTGTATGTATAAATATCGAGCAGTTTAAAATGTTGGCTGACGTCATGCCTATCATGTAAAAATGCGTGCGACCTTGAAAACGAAACGCATTTCCATGTTTTACATAATTATTTGTTTGCAAACATGCATAGAGACTCAAATACGCGTGGCGCAGCAGCTCCGCAGGAAATTGTCCCTCACCAAATGATTTTGTGCTCTCAGGCTCTATTGCAGAAGTAACAGAAATTTACCTAAATTGTTGGCTTCCATGGGTCATGTGCAGAGTATGTATAGAAGCAGCAGACCAGACAGAATGTAAATACTGAAACGTAAAAGAAATTATTTTCCGGTTCCCCAAAAATATAATTCTGATCGGCCAGATATTCGAAATTACAAGGCGACAATGAGAAGAAAATCGATAAAATCAATGTATCAAAATTGCCGTTAGAAGTGACTGTCATAATCGTGTTCAGTCTATCGAGGAACCCTAACAGACATGTCCTCACCGACACGTCCATATAAAAGTTGTGAAAAATCGACAAGATCGATATAACCGATAAGCCAATCGATAAGATCAGGCCAAAAGTCGCGTATAATCTCCACCAGCACCTCAAACCAGAAAATGCAACGAAAAATGAGTAGCGTGAAAGATTTATCCCCAAGTTCCCTCAAGAGTGACTTGCTAAACAGAAGAAAACTATTCTATTTATTAAGCTTGTTACGGAAGACGTACAACAGCACTCAGACAAAGTGTCGGAAGGACCGCAGCAGAAAGAGATCGCACTCATGTGGTTAAGAAGCGTGAGACGCAGAGATAAAAATTTTTGGAAGGACCGCAGCAGAACAGATTTGTGTGGGGAACCATTCGGAAGGACCGCAGCAGGAAACCGGAAAGACCGCAGCAGAATGGCAGGAGAGAGTGAACGTTTTCACACCCTTCTTATGTACGGAGCTCAGTTTTGTTGCGACCAACGAAAATTCGGTGGTTTCGGACTTCAGATGAGGAATTGGCTTTATGAGGATATCGGACCGTGAAGCTACTGACCATCAGCGAGGTTGTCATTTTTGCTTGTGGGCACCGTCACGGGGTGCTTCCACGGGAGCGAAATGGTTGCGTAACGCACTTCTGCGGAAGTGGCGCGCACATACCCGTAGCCATTCAGAAGGACAGCAGCAGCTGTTCGAAAGGACCGCAGCAGCTGTTCGGAAGGATCGCAGCAGCTATACGGAAGGACCGCAGCAGCTGTTCGGAAGAAATGCAGCAGGAAACCGGAAGGACCGCAGGTCACCTGTCGGTTCTTCCGGTTTTCTGCTGCGGTCCTTCCAAAAAATTGTCTGAGCATATAAATTACCAACTCAACAGCCTGCAAAACTTTAAATACAGTAAAACATTAAAAATCAGCATGTAAAAAAAAACGAAAACAGAATACAACTTGAGGAAACAACAATGGTGAACAAGGCACAGTCTACCTCTATGGGCCGAGCAATCATTACGAACAATCTGAAGAAAATTCAAAGAAAATTCATGTCAGAATCGAAGGCATCAAAGATGAATCGCGAATGAAATGCAGAAAAGTGCAATGTTGTAAGGTCCGCAAGCAATATTCAAGCGATAATTCCGAACGCGGAAGTAGAACCCAATACAGAATTCATAACCACGCAGAATGCATTTCAAAATGCTAATGTTTCTCGAGAACGTACGCATTTCCCGATCATTCGAAACCTGTAACGCATTTGTATCTCTTTAGATTAGAAATTTACTGACCATTCGGATTTTGTATTGCATCTGTACATATCTCTTTAAAAGCAGCGCGAAATGCTCGCGTCGCGTGAGATTCAAGCACACTACTGCTCTCTTGTAAAGCCTAGCTTTTCTTTCGTTTCTTTCTTTTCCATGTTTCGCCGGTACCACCTGATTTTCTAAGCTTCTCCAAGAGTTGTAGGGTCCATAATGTTGCCTATTTGAGGTAATATTATAGATCACGATACCAGATCTTGAGTGACTAAAAAGTTGGGGCTCAACCGTCCACAAAAACACCGCTACCTCTTGCCTTAGGTTTAGTTTTATAATAGTTTCTAATGAGAAATTATTCAGAGCTTCTTGAGACCGTTCACAAATCTCTTTAGAATGAGAGTATGAGAGTACCTTCACAATTTCATCACCCACCGAAATTTTCAGTGCCGAAATTTTAGCATAAGCTTGGTATTTGGAGTGAGACGTGCGCGAATACACACATACAATAGTGAATTTTCTCAAAGTGGAAAAAAAGAACAAGTTAACTGTTTTGGCTCCCACCACTAATCACCCGTATAACAACTTTATGATACTTGTTTTGAAATGTTGCTACTGTATTTTCACAGAATTTTTGGCATTACTATGTAACTAATTGCGTCTATGCTGAAAACTCAGGCAGAAAACTTGTCGCAGGTGCTGCGTTAGAGGACCGCTGTCGTTCCACTCCCCCGATGTCTCTATAGGCTTCAGTGTTAGGCAGAATTATTAATGTATTTCGGGCACAGGCTTGAAATCCATCCAGAAACAGTGCACAATATTTCAGGTGCCTGGAACTATGTATAGTCTTGGTTTTGATCGTTCACCTTAACGCTG
>KN728741.1:0-14875 GCA_000816745.1 Ancylostoma duodenale
ACACACACATACACACACATACACACACATACACACATACACACATACACACACATACACACACATACACACACATACACACACACAGAGAGAGGCATAAAATGCCAATTAATATTAACTATGATGATAGCTGTTGGTTACAAAACTAACAACAAAATTATTCTTCAGGGGGCGTTTCTGAGGGTGGGTGTGGACTCCCTAAAAAGTGTCTCACAACAAAATAATTTTCTTTTGAAGTTCAGAGAATGAAAAATCAACAAAAAATGGAACAGCTTCCATTGAAGTAATTTGAAAAAAAAAGAAACAGTGGGCGTGTCGGTCACACTGAAGGTCTCGCTGTGGATCGATACCCCACCACTAAAAAGTGAAATCTCCAACTATTATAAAACTATGTGCAGATCACTATTCTTGATTAATAGAGCAGGTTCTGATTATTTAGCACTGGGCAAACTGAAGGCAATTCCTGATTATATCAGACCACTTATTTCAGTTGATTACTTATTTCATTAGAATTCTTGACAACCATATAAAATGATGATTACCTTCTAGGCGTCTATGTAATTGTACACATTTGTAATTGTAACTGTGTCTTTGTACTGATAGCATGAGACGCCTCATTTAAACAATGAGCAATAAACAGCAAATCTGCCGATTCTAGTTTACGATAACGCTTTTGAAAATAATAGGAATGATGGATGATTTCATCATTCCTATTATTTGAAAATAATAGGAATGATGAAACTAGCGGCTGCTAATATTCGTAACTACTTAAGGTTTGCGTCCCAACCTTAATGAATTTCCTCCATGTTTGATTACTTAGTGTTTTTTTGTGTTTCTCTCTTCTTTTGTTTATTTATTTATTTATTTATTTATCTATTTATTTATTTATTTATTTATTTATTTATTTATACACTCATGGTGCACCATCAGGAAAAAAATGCGAAAATATGCTTATTAGCTGATTACGTAATTCTACGATCGAAAGATGAAGAGAGGTGGAGGTGTTGCCCTCCTAATCGAGCTTATACTTTCCCCATCTTTTGTGTTCTCTGAGATGTTTCTCAGTGCATATGAGATACCGTGCTGGAACATACTCTGCTGCGACCTTTTCATAGAATGTAAACCTGCTAGTGTCCTCATTGTTCAGAAAGCTCTGATGTGTTCAGCTAAGATGGCTCAGAAACTATTTGAGGCCATAAGTGGCCTAATTTCGTCTGATCACTCGTGTCTTGTCATGGGAGACCTTAACACGCATACATGCATGGAACACCTACACAGGTTCAAGTTGTGCAAACTGAACCTCTTGTTTGTTTTTGGAATTATGCGAAACACATGGGTTTCCATCATTGCACTGATCTTTCCGTACCGTAAGGAAGAATCCAGTTATCCAAACGTATCTCGGGTCGCGTTAGTCGGTTGTTATTAATTTCATATCACCTAAATTTCATGTACCCACCTCAGTTAATTTTCTCTATATTTTATTATTTTTGTTCTCTTTTTGTATTCTTTCTTTTTTCTTTCCTAGCACAATCAGCTCTTTATGAGCAATGCTTATGGACAACTGAACTCATGGCGATATAATGCCACTTCGAAATAATTAATATTTCGAATAAATAATATGCACAGATCGACTTGGTGAGACGATACATAGTTTGTGCTACTACACTCCACATAAACTGGGCGCGCAAAAGCAGAGCTTTCGGCCTTGGCAAGACCCGAAGCAACAGTCTTCGGATCCATTGTGCAACACCGTATCCTTTAGGATACCTGGAGTTAGCTGTATACCTGCCAATTGTTGTTTAAGTCAAGATACTCGATATTTCTTTCAAGTAACTATTATGTTGTGTGAAAATGAGCAGAGAAGCCCAAATGCACCGCATGGAAACATGTTTCGTGGTAGGTTTTTCAGTTCTTCCAATATGCTAACAAACGATGGAAACTATTTTGATGTGAATGTATCAAATCAAGTCAGATCAAATCATTCACAGACAAACTGGTTCTGGTATCACAAGCAGTTCTTTGAGAGCAGTCATTACAAGTCCTGGCTGTTCAAGCCTCATAAACAACATCGCCTTCTTTGAACGCCCTGAAACGTGATCAAGAATTCATGAATCCTGCATGTGCACTGGTCTGGAAAGTAAATATTAAACCAAAAACCTTGTACTCGGCTACAGAACCCCTCAACAGTTGTGCGTGTATTTCGCGCGACACGAGCTTTCGACATTGCGTTTCACTCGCGCTTGCATTTCGTTTGGCATTTTTTCGCCTCAGTCGAAATTATTGTTCGAATTTCGCGCGCAATGCATTCCGTATTGCATTTTCTTTTGCATTTTTTCGCAATGGTTATGTTTTGTATTATCTTTGGAATTCTGGTTTGGATTTCGCGCGCTTTGCATACCGTGTTGCATTTTCTTTTTGCATTTTTTTTCGCAATACTTATAATTTGGTTATCTTTCGAATTCCTGTTCAAATTTCGCGCGCATTGCATTTTGCATTGCATTTTGTTTTGCATTCTTTTTAACAGTGCTTATGTTTTGGGTTATCTATTTAAATTCGTGATGCCATTTTTTGTGTCTTTTCAGGATCATAGAATAACATTTATAGCATGTTTGATCTAGCTTGAGGTCATCTGCAATGGACATATGAGGAGTACCCTGATACGCCACTCACTTCATCATACAGGCGACGTCAGTCTGCATCCTTTCGCAAACAGTCATGTGCGAGTGCTTCGTGGCCAGGCAACATCGTCTGCTCATCTGCACCATGAAAATCATGCCGCCAAGGAGGATGCATGACGAACGGTCCGGACTAGCCCGAATCAAGTGGTGGAGGTTAAAAGATAAGGAAACCACAGTAACTTCCGCCATCAAGTTACTGCCGGTCACGACCGTCGACGAGACCTGGAAGAATGCAACCCGAGCCCTTGTGGAAGTGCCCCGTTCAGAGCTCGGCACGACTAAATCAGCTCGCCGGAGAATCGACAGACCGGCGCGGCTATGTACGGATGAACTGAAAGAGGTGCGCGAGAAGAAACGTCTCTACCACGTATTCCTCGGTGACAAGATGGGTGACAACTGGCAGAAATAACTTGAAGCGAAGAAAGCAGATTTTTGACAGTTGTTGTCCGTCTTGTCACTGAGGAATACGTGATAGAGACGTTTCTTCTCGCGCACCTTCTCTTTCACTTCATCCGTCCATAGCCACACCTGTCTGTCTATTCTCCGGTGACCTGGTTTTGTCGTGCCGAGCTCTGATTGGGGCACTTCCACAAAGGCTCGGGTTGCATTCTTCCAGGTCTCGTCGACGGTCGTGACCGGCGGTAACTTGATGGTGGAAGTTACTGTGGTTTCCTTATCTTTTAACCGCCACCACTTGATTCGGGCTAGTCCGGACCGTTCGTCATGCATCCTCCTTGGCGGCGTGATTTTCATGGTGCAGATGAGCAGACGATGTTGCCTGGCCACGAAGCACTCGCACATGACTGTTTGCGAAAGGATGCAGATTGACGTCGCCTGTATGATGAAGTGAGTGGCGTATCAGGGTACTCCTCATATGTCCATTGCACATGGCCTCAAGCTAGATCAAACATGCTATAAATGTTATTCTATAATCCTGAAAAGACACAAAAAATGGCATCACGAATTTAGATAGATAACACAAAATATAAGCACTGTGAAAAAGAATGCAGAACAAAATGCAGTGCGAAATGCAATGCCCGCGAAATTCAAACAAGTATCCAAAAAGAAAACCCAAAACATAAGCATTGCGGGAAAATGCAACAGAAAATGCAATGCAAAATGCAATGCGCGCGAAATTTGAACAGGAATTCGAAAGATAATCCAAATTATAAGTATTGCGAAAAAAAGTGCAAAAGAAAATGCAACACAGAATGCAAAGCGCGCGAAATCCAAACGAGAATTCCAAAGATAATACAAAACATAAACATTGCGAAAAAAAACACAAAAGAAAATGCAATACGGAATGCATTGCGCGCGAGATTCGAACAATAATTTCGAATGAGGCGAAAAAATGCAAAACGAAATGCAAGCGCGAGTGAAACGCAATGGCGAAAGCTCGCGTCGCGCGAAATACACGCACAAACAGTAGAGACACCGCGCTTGACTGACAGATTTTAACGCGCTTCTCCTACAGCAGTGAGCCATTGTTCTTATGACGGGACAAATTTTAATGTTCCCAACTATATGGAACCTATTTTACAGTCCTACTTTACCATTTGAAGCGCTCCTTGCTTTTCAGTTCGCATTGTATCTGGTTAAACAGTTTTCACAATGGACATACACCCAAAGAGGATATGATCCCTTTTGTCATTTGTCGTGTTCATCTTATTCCTTTCTCAGACATTTGTTTTCTCTCTGACATCATGGAAACTTACTTTGCATTCAAAACACAGTAAATAGCAAACGGGTCCGCTTCCTCCTTGCATTTCGTCCATGCACATCCTATCTCCGTAGCTTTGGGCCGAATCACCTGAGATCGTCTTAGTAGTTCTTACTGAGTCTTTCTTCAGCAGAACAAACAAGAATTACTGCCAGAACGCAACCTACGTTGATATATGTTCTCAGCCCATCTGGCGTGTCGCTCTTGTAGACGACTTTCTTGGAGGTAACGCCTTCGAGAGTAATCTGATTGATACCATTGAGACCATTCTCAAAAACAGTCTTGATTATCTCCGTATCCAGAGGATCCCCAAATGCATAACTCCTGAATTGTCACTGATAGTGATATGCTAGGAGCAAGATAGATAGGAGATTCCGCAAGTGGGGCCTTCTACTGTCTTTGCTTATCCTTCGTATGTCGACAGTATAAATACATACATATAGACATAATACAACATAATACAAATAAACATAATACGAACAACAATACATATAAACACGACACAGTATTGTCAACCAAGGGAACACTGTTAAAATGTGCTAGAGATAAAACTGCATCATGAAGAAAAAACGTACTGATAAAATACTGTTGCTCTCCCATCTTTATCGCTTAGATCAGTTTCGAATGTGCATCGGCCTTTCATAGTATCTATAGCAGCTTTTTCCAGATCACAGTTCCAAGCCTGAAATAGTTGCCAATTCGTTCTTTCTTGCCCAATTCAGCACCCTATGATCAAATTGCCGTACCACAAGGTGACTGTTCATCGCCTCCAGGTTAACTGTTTATTGCTGAAATTAGACTGGATTTCTTAATCCACCCCACGTTTCCAGTTCAGATGTGAAATCAGAAGACATTTGGTTGAGGTGAAAAAAATAAGGCTAAAGTTCGGTCGCTCTTATCCGGTTCGTCAACAAAAGGCTGGTTGTCATGACGGACCCCTAATGTAAGTAAATCCTTCTGTTCTTTCCCTTGGTAAGCATTCCAGTGGAAGAAATGTTATTGATGGTACTGATCTCGTTGGAGCAAATCGAGGGGGAAATCAGATGCGTCACCACTTCTCGAATTGGTTTTTGAGTTTTTAGTATAAAAGAATCACTTTCAACTTTTTGCAGTGCCGGTCAAAGATGCTTCGCAGAAAAGAACACCGCTTATCTATCTGTCGCGATGGACCACCTTGCAGTTAACAGAAGGGTGCTGCACAGCAATGTTAAGCTTGCATTCGCCTTTTCAATCCGAATGTTTTCATTTCTTTAGAACATAGTTAGATATAATGTGCCTCGTTGTTTCGAATTCGGCTATGCATTAAGGAATAACCGCTAGAAATTGGAAAAGAATCGATTGTGTAATTGATGCGACCGTCTGGCATTTTCTTTTCTTACTTCTGAGTACTGCTATATTGCCCATCCATCATGAAAGACTGATGGCAACTAATTTGCGAAACATAACGACCATCAAATCAAAAACTTTGCCGAGAAGAACCCTCCCTCAAAAAAAAAGATGGGAAAATTACTTCGATTCTTTTTGAGCTGGTAAGGTGCAGGGAGACTCTTGGAGTTACAATGATGGGATAAACATCCCCTACACTCACCACATGAGTCTCGAAATGAAATTGAGCGTGAATATCGTTATTTTGGACAACTGATGCGCTAATGCTTGTGTTTGGAAATTTGGTCCACTACTTACGTACGTTTATATTTTTATACGTTTGGTCACTCCAATCCAAACCTGGTCCCTTTGCGACCCTATCGTATCAAGTATCGCTAACGCGAGGGGGAGCATTGCGATTGCGTTGCGCTGCGGAGCGATAACAGCTTCTTTCACCACTGAATGAAGTCATCCCCACCTTGAAAATAGTTCCATTCACTAACGAATGGAACCATCCTTGTCTTGCAGCGCTACGAGCGCTACGCTCCCGCTCCTGCATGAGCTCGCGTTAGTGGTAGGGGATGGTAAAGTGACATGTCTGCGAAGAACCAGATGCGAATTGGAGTGACCATGAATATACACACATGTAGATCTGCGAAGACAGGCATCAGGTATATATTGTATATGAAAATAAATACTCACCAACTTAGTCATGTCCTTCGGCTTTGGCATGTTTTTACCGGTATCACCATTTTTTTGCTTGCCAGTAACTAAGGCCTGCCGATATTTATTCACGGGATTGAGAACATAGTCGTCAATCTCATCCTTTTCTAGCTTGCCTTTTGCACAATGAGCTCCTGAAGCGGTTTTTACATGAGCCAATAAAGAACAGGGAAGTTTAAAATGGTAGGTAGAAAAGCGTGCTTACCTTCGCACAGAGCAGGCAGCAGAAGAATTATAGCAAGTGCCGTGAAACAGAACATGACTATGCTCTGATAGACTAACCGGTCACGCTCTTGCTTTTACTCCGAAAAATCACTTGCGTCAACGTCTATGGTTTATACATTCACAGCCCGTGCACTTTTTTGTCGTGGAAAATCAATCAACGCAAAAGGCGGACTTAGGATTTCTTTCCGTAACCAATGAAAGCATCATTTCATTTCCAAAGTTTTCAACAAGAGATTCGGACTGCATCATTAGCCAGTATATAACTGATTCGTACTGCAGTAAGACGCACGAATTCATTTGTGAAGAATTTTTTGAAGAGTGGTCAGCGTGTAATGTATACCATCAATGAAAATTCCTCGTGGCTCCCACAGATATGTGGAAAACTATAGCCGCGATGAAGCACACGCTTGTGTCTCATCCTCACCTGGCTGCGCCATGGATGATGTAGGGCCTACAGTAACCACGGTAATTGTTGGACAGAAAACGAAAAAGAAAAACGCGAATTCGCGTTTTTTCGTTTGTTCTTCATAACTCATTTCGTTTTTCTCTTCATCAGAATTTCTACCCACCAATCAAGACAAGATCTACAAAATGAGCCTAACATCGTTTCCAAATTTTCACTGGAAAAGCGTCTAACTTCCCGAAGTACCTGCGGGTACGAATTAATGAGCGAGACTCCGCGACAATTGTAACCTGGGGATATGTGCTACTTGAGGTGCAGATTATGCCAGGAAGGTGAAGTAACACTTATATTCGAAATCTAGAGCCCATAATGAGTATTTTGGTACCCCATTCAGTAAAATTTCCGATGCCTCGAAATTTTTCAATTTCTTTGTGAGGTGCTGTTTTTCGCCAGTCAGAAACGCAATGCCTGTCTAGTTAAAGAGATTTCCTTTGGAAATTCTGCGAATAAGATGTGAGTTTTAGGTGCTGTTAGAGTGATACACTAATAGAGTAGACGCAGTTCGTGTTACCTGAGCCCGAAAAAGGCTACTTTGTGATATCGCATTTATATGGTGCTCTGCTCCAATGTTCACGTGTATCGCAACGGTTACGGAATGAAATATGGTCGTTGCCACAATAGCACAAGGTAGTACTGGGCATCATGCACAGCAGAAGGAAAATGGAAATCGAAAAATCTACATTTCGTTCAATTCTTATCGAATTTTCATCTCTTATTGATTTGTAAATGAAAAAAAAGAGCCTGTGAATACGACTTTACTTGATTGAGCAAGAGCAATTTTGTTTTTTTTTTCCCTCACTTTCAACATCACTGAATTGAAATTTGATTTTCCTTGAAGTGTCGATCGATAAAAATTTTTTAAGCGCTCTTCCTTTTTCCAATCCTTTGGTCTCGTCTATTCCAATTCTTATTCAAAACGCAGCGAGGTCCTTGTGGCGCGATATTACTGGAGGGGGCGCCTCTCGTTGGCATAGCGTGTCCAGCGGAGAATTCCTACGCCGCGAGAATAGCTTGCCAGGGATGTGGGCGGGGCTTAGGACCGAAAATTTGAATATCATGAATTTCATCGATACTACCATTATTCGACAGATCATGTTGAAACAAATGGAATGCTTTGCTCAAAATTTGTTGAATGCTTCTAGAAACACTGAAAATCGCGATTCAATGGAAGTATCAAAAACTTGTGCAAAATTTCCAAATTTGGACGCCTCAAAAATTGGCTTCAGCTAGTGTTGGTAGCAAATTCCTTCTGCTGTGCATGATGCCCAGAAAGCGTACTACCTTGTGCTGTTGTGGCAACGACCATACTTCATTCCGTAACCGTTGCGATACACGTGAGCGTTGAAGCAGAGCACCATATACGTAAATGCGATATCACAAAGTAGCCTTTTTCGGGCTCAGGTAACACGATCTACGTCTACTCTATTAGTGTATCACTCTAACAGCACCTAAAACTTACATCTTATTCGCAGAATTTCCAAAGGAAATCTCTGTAACTAGACAGGCAATACGTTTCTGACTGGCGAAAAACAGCACCTTACAAAGAAATTGAAAAATTTCGAAGCATCGGAAATTTTACTGAATGGGGTACCAAAATACTCGTTATGAGCTCTAGATTACGAAGATATAAGTGTTACTTCACCTTCCTGGCATAATCTGCACCTCAAATAGCACATATCCTCAGGTTAAAATTGTCGCGGAGTCTCGCTCATTAATTCGCACACGCAGGTACTTCGGGAAGTTAGACGCTTTTCCAGTGAAAATTTGAAAACGATGTTAGGCTCATTTTGTAGATCTTGTCTCCACGAATCGATTGGTGGGTAGAAATTCCGAAAAAGTAAAAAACGAAATAGGTTATGAAGGAAAAACGAAAAAACGCAGATTTGCGTTTTTTTCGTTTTCTGTCCAACAATTACCGTGGTTACTGTACCCTCTATCGTATAGTTCCATGCATGTTGAATACACGCATCTAGGAAAAGTTGCCCTTATGTTACAGCACGCCAACATCAGAAGAACATTAGTGAATTAGCATATTACAGAACTTGTGTTGTGTAGTATTTCGCTTCATTTGACCTCTTTAGTCGTGAAGCTCCCACATTCGAACTAGAACTTTTTGTCCAATTTTGTAAGTCTCCTAGAGGCGTCGGCTAACTTCGTTCACTCAATAATACCAGCTTTAAAAGCAGTTACTCGGATAATGTTGGGCAAAAAGCGAGGTGGATGATCAGCATAAGAACTGCGATATCGGTGGGATGTCTAGATGTGATGTGATTATGATTCCTGCGAAAAATGGCAAATTACTAGGGCTTTCGAACCTTTAACCATTGGTGCTCTCAGCCTATGAGACAGACACCTGAACCGTAGATGGTGATTTTAATTTGATTTCATTGGTAAGCTTTGTGACAGCAATAATGAAACGGGAAACAATACGTTCGAATTCAGTTGTTGTGTTTCAACTGATCATCACCTTTATAGATAGAAATTGATTGAATTAATTGAACGGCATCAAATAAGGTACGATTTCTGTGTCAGAGGTTATGTTTGGAGAACAGGAAGTGTAAGTTCCCGCTTATTTGGTCTCATAAATGACGTCGCCATCGCTGAGCTTCCTGAAAAGAGACAAGGTTTTATGGCCTGGCTGAAGAGCTAAAGGTATATGACGCTGCCAACTAATTTGTCCGCGTAAAAATGCAAGTTGGGAATGAATGGCCACAATCCGGACCGTTCGGGGTATGGCACAGTGAAAATGAAATGGTGGCAGAACTCGAAGCGTTCGGATTTTGCCATTCATTCTCTACTTTGCATTTTTACGAGGACAAATTAGTTGGCAGCGTCATATATCGTAGTGTAGCCTTCTTGCGACTATCATGTTGAAGAACCCCAATGAGGTTTACCTGAGTTCGTTGCTGCAACAGTCGCCCTCGGTTAATCATAAGCCTGCAATACCGCGGCGACATTGCCGCGATAGATCTATTCAGCATCCATATTACCTCAGAACTCCACACGCTGCGCTTTGCGGTTTCAGGCGTCGGGTGGTACGAACACCGGCGAAAGGGGCTCAAATTTAGGTTGCGAAGGACGTCTTTGCCTTTGGGCCGGCGTGATTGTAAGAACAGATCATGGAGCAGTTCCCACGATCTTCGCTTATAATGCCAGAACAGTCTGTGCAGAATTTGAGGCTTTACCTGAATGCGTCACATGTCGACCAGTTAGTAGCCAATTCCTTCTCCAAAAGAGGTTCGCAAGAGGAACTCCAGAAGTACCGGCGGAGCAGGCTTCCGGAAGCAGCATAAGGGAGAAGAAGTTTGAAGAAGAGTATCAGGGAACTCCACGACTACACTCTTCCATTGATCGCACTGCTGAATGAGGAGAAGATATCCACCTTCCCTTCTCGTAATATGAGATTCCTCAGGGAGCGGTTCTGTGCAAACCTTTCCCGTTACTCCGGTTTCACGGCAAGCCCACAGCTCAGCTTGCGGTGAACCACCTCGGATTCCTCTTGCAAAAGTTCATGTCGCAATCGGAAGCATGAAGCAACGCACCGCTCTAGGATAGGATTGTATCGCAGTCGATCTCCTGCGAACTGGAGGACATCAACTACATACACGTCACTCTTGCCTCTTCATGAGGTTTACAGGAAAGCCATTCTGAAATACCATCCAGTATCGAAGACTAGTTGGTTGCTGAGGGCTCGCTCATTCTAACTTCGTCGATTACTGAAAAGCATTCGACAGAGTGGTGACGAATGCTTTACTGTTAGCATCAAAGAACAGTAGCTGACTGCTACCATCAATACTCTACAACGTCACAACTATTCCTGCTCTGTATTTCCATCAGGTAGGAGTGCGACAGAGTGACAGTTTATCACCTATCCTGTTTACCTTATTGCAGAGGGCAATGAAATCAATTGAGTGGGACGAAAACGATGTTTGGGTTGATGAAAGATTCCTCCCAAACATCTGTTCTGCACATGGAACGTCCTCTATCCGACAGGAATCGATGAAGCATATCGAAGTTAACGGTCTAAATGCTGTGGGGAAGATAATAGGGCTACGGGTGAATAGGATAAATACCAATTTCATGAAGGACGCCTTCTGTGATGGAGAAAGAATGTCTTGAAGGATCTCAGATAACGGGTCCGATGTCCCGTTATTCGAGATAACGAACCTTGGACCTCAATGCACATGGAGAACGACCTTAGGAAAGAACTAGATAGAAGAAGAAGGGCAGAGCGGGCCGCATTCTGTTCTCTTAAGGGAACAACTGGCCCACTCGCACATCAGCTCCGCAATCACCTATTCGACCCCATAGTACTTACTTCCAGCGCTTGTTGGGGAGGCGTACACGTACGGCTACGGCCACTGCAAAAAGCATCGTAAATAAAGCGTTCGAATGTTCTCTTCTATAGGACAACCGGTGATAGATGGACAAAAAGGACTTTGGAATGAATCTCGAGAAAAGCGAAACGACCTTAGCGGGACAACTGTCGATGAGAGGAGCTGATGTTTTCGTTGCACGACGGATGGACCAATTGAACACTCAGCTGAAAGCGAGCCAAAACTCTCAACAACGTCATGTACGACGTTCTTGGATGATGATGACGAGAGAAGTAAGCAATGCTGAGGCCCGCGCGACAAATGAGGGCTGGCCATCCAATCGTAAATATCTGAGCAATTAAACTAGCATTTTAAAATGCTGGGAAACTGTAATAGAATGCCCAATTCTCCTGCTTCTGATATTTTCTGGGTAGTGTAATGGGAACTCACTTCGCATTCAAAACACAGTAAACGGCGAACGGGTCGTCTTCCTCATTGCATTTCAACCATGCACATCCAATCTCCGTAGCTTTGGGTCGAATCACCTGAAGTCCTCTTTGCAGTCCATGCTCCACTTTTTATTAGGACAAAGGAAATTTACTTCCAGAACTTACGTTGACATATGTTTCCAGAACAGACGGGGTTCCTCTCTTGTAGACGACCCCGTTGGGGTTAACACCTTTGAGAGTAAATATATCAATACCAGCTAGTTCATTTTTGAAGACAGTTCCGATTATTGTCTCATTTATTGGAGCACCGAACGCGTAATTCCTGAATTGACATGTCGCTCAATACCAGTGTACTACGAGAAAATATAAAATATTTATACAATATTCTGCATGATGGGTATCATTTCTCTTTGTTTGTCGTTGTCAAGTTCGAAGAAGAAAAATCGGCCCCGAGAAGTGTTAGTAAAATACGTTCCGCTCTACTCATCCTCATAAAGGTGACCATACCTGTAGTTATGCTGCTTCTGGATTGCTCCTGAGCATTCTGAGAGCTGTGGTCGTAGTGCGACTTGTGACGGTTTTATAAAGCAATGAAGAGAACACAAGAACACAACGAAGACGTGCAAGCGTTACGACATTTACGATTAGTTAGTGATAGCGAATCTAGAATTACTTAAACACAAGAAATAGTTAGGGTGATGTGTGAGGGATAGGCGGGGTCTGGAGCCAGTAGTGGAGAAGATACCACACAACGGTCCAGTCGAAGCACTATGAGTCTAGAGGAAAAAAAAACTCAAGTGGAACGTCATTCCTATCACGCTAAATGACAGTAGTCAAACAAGACTCAAGAGTACTGTAGTAAAATGAATGGTGGAATTGTATTGACATTGCCAAGGAAAATTCATACTGGAAGAATACTGTTGCCCTTCCTTCTCTATCGCTTGGATCATCTTTGAATGGACAGCGACCATTGAGCGTACGCATAGCATTTTTTTCTAGATCGCAGCTCCATGTCTGAAATCATCATCAGTAAGTCCTTTCACAACGTGCACATCGAGCCATTCTTTCAACTAATCCATCGGGAAATTAAAAGGAAGTGAAAGAGGCTAGCCGAAATGATCGATAAAAACTTCCCAATCCAAACTTGCCCAAGAAGGTGCTACTATATGTATGTTTGACATTTCTACTTCATATCCCGAGAATTTCTACCAAGCAGTGATATGAGTTAATGTGTCAACTGTCATCCGAAAAAAATTGCCGAGAAGGTAACGCAGTAGACTACTGAAGGCAGCACCCATGGTAGCAGTGATCGATCTTGTAAATACTTGTGAGAAGACGGTTTTGACTAGTAGCTAATAAATCATCCATTCACTTGGCAGAAAATCAAGTACCCATCTTGCATGCCAGTTTCTCCATTTTTCCCATTAGAATTCTCAGTGCTAGCTGGAATCTCATCATAGGTATCCTTCCAAACTTGTTCCACCTAATTATTGTTTCATCTTTCAATTCAAAGCTTGCTGACGAGACAGTTTCCTTGTACTATTTGTATTGGACAGAATTCTTGAATTAATTATATCGAGAGGGGGGGGGGGCGTGTGGCGCAGTGGCGGAAGAGACGCGCTGCGCACGCACACGGTCGATGTATCGATCCCGCCCGAGGCTGACCAGGCCTTCCATCCCTCCGGAGTCGGTAAATTGGTACTATATCCTTTTTTATACCGGATGCCTCCGCAAGTTACTGTATAAGGCATATATGCATCCAATATCACTACGCTACTCAGATGAAATCAATCGCGTGGTGCATCCCACAAACGGGATTGACTATCGCCGACCACTTTATTCTTCAGTTATATTGAATTACGGGTTACCGAGATCTTCGACACCTTTAGTTATGATGACTGCATATTTCACTGGTTAATTTGTTGTTATTTGTCTTGTGATTGGAATAATAAGCTTCAAATATAACATCTCCACCATCTTTCTTCATTATAATACCCCGCCATCGTATTTAATTACTCGTTCATTTTTCAACGCTGGCATCTTGAAACAAGCACTGTAGTAGCACTTCAAATAAACTTAACTAGCCTGATCGTCCGGCTAACGCCAGGCTCTCAGACTTCTTCTACGCTTGCTTCGCTCGTCACCACCCGTTCAAGTGATACGTTTTCCCCTAATGGAGATCACCGCACCACTCTTGCAGCTGGGCCCGTCTAGTGGCATCTTGCTCACCACTACACGCCGGCGCACTACTCCCGCGGCTTTCTTTCATAGCAGAAACCCTTTCCCTTAATTTTCTCAACGTCTGTGCCGAAGCGGCCCTCATCCATGCCACTCCCCGTACGTTTGGCTCAAACTCTTCCTTCTAGCGGCATCGTACCCGCCTCTTCCACTTTTATACGGTCTTTTAATCACAGGCCTGTATCGCTCATTCCGACTGGAGTGTAAACAATTTTTGATCATTTGAAGAACGTAGTGGCAGTGTGTCGCCTCAGGGATCAAGTTTGAGATCCTCTCCTCAGCCGAACATATGCGAGCCGCTGAGCGCAGACATCCTTTTAGGTCTCGGGGAAACGTCCTGTGCGTGTCTCGGGAAACGTCCCATGTGTTAGAGATTCTTGCACGAGAGGCTTCATTCCGCACAAAAGGTGCGACATCGTTTCCCCACACGAGAATACCTGCTCAGCAGCAGGTAGCAGGAAAACTCGTCCACCTCAATATCAAATTTGGCTTTAAAGATAGGATTTCTTAACGTTTTATTTCCAGGTTTCAAGTATCAGGTTGTTGCGAAAATAATTGCCGTTTTGGGGTACTCTCAACCAAACTTTTCTCTTCGTCCAATTTGAGCAACTTCAGCCTCGCTTATGTGACTCTCTTGTAGAGCTTTCTTTCCTCTTTCAAATGCTCTTTAAACATTCTGGCTAGTTCCTTCCTGAGGA
>KN728742.1:0-18936 GCA_000816745.1 Ancylostoma duodenale
CGAAACCAAATATGTTGTTTTGAATGGGTGCTGTTCGACGACTGCCATCAGTTGGGGGTCGCAATCCTCAGGAAGACCTATACGACATTCCTCACTTTCGAAGCAAGGCACACCGAGTTGAAAAACCCGGAAACAGCTTGGCAAAATGCATTCGCTCACACTTTAGCAAAACTATGGTGCTATTCTGGGCGGCTCCTGCTGCGATGTCGTTGAGTTTTAGCTCGCTGAAATAAAAATGGCAAAAAACTTGTTCTGGCACCTTTCAATCCAGAACTAAATAAAAACCGGAAACGTGAATTTCTTTTAGAAGGTTTAAGATATTTGAAACGAGCATGAAATTTGCTACAGAACCATATGCAACTTCTTATGCCGGTGGTAGGAAACACCTGAAGTTTTCTGCACCGGAAATGAAGCAACGAAAAACGCGCATTATTTTTGCACCAACCTAATAGAACTGTATTCGGGTCTTTATGACAGAAGCCAGCTTTATCTTGGAGAAGGAACTTAGGAAGTGATAATGATTGGGATGCTAAAACGAGCAAGACGTTCGCAGTCCTTTGCTTTTCGGTCATGCAGAATGTCGCTGAACAAGCCCTGGCAGAACCTTAGCGATGTCGTATCACTACTACTGAGATGATGTCTTCAACGAAACTGCATTATTCATGCGAAAAAATCGAGTCATCTTTGTGAGCTAATCCATCTGACGATGGATAAGCCCACAGAAGTTCTTCGATGTGATGCAACAACCGTGCCTCTGAAAACTAATTCGAACACGAAATGTTTTAAAGACTATTTCTAGGCAGATATGCGCCCACAACAGAGAATGTCCTTCGAATGGAGTCATCAAAAATGCGGCTGTGGGTGCTTGAAGCAATCTGGAGAGTAACCTCGCCAGCAACGGCCTCTACAGTATGGCAAAAAGGACGCTTAAAGTGCCAGTAAACATAACACTATCATCTGGTTTTATCTTCTACTGGTTTTTTTTGGATCAAAACGGGCATTCAACAGCAAGTGTCTCTACACTTTCGATACAAAAAATTCCAACTTTTTCTCTTCAAAAAATCATAAAAATTCTATGGGTCGGTCTTTTTGGCTGAAACCATGTGCTTTAGAGTTTCTTGATTCGCTGAATCGAATGGGTGAAGAATCAGGCCGATTAGGGAAACGGGAGCTTTGCTATGGGCAAAAATTGGGGTGTCCCCTATACTTTTGCTACAGACTGCATATGTAATGTTCGAACGAGCTTTGAACCCTTTTTTAATAGGTTGTCGGAAAAGCTTCCCTTCTCGCCATTTTTTTTTCGCGGTTGTTCGTGAACTTTCTACTTAGAACATATGTAAAGAATGGGTGATAGTCTATTCATATAAAATTTCTCTTCGTATCTCGTCCAGGTTTTAGCCCACAAAATCGTCGTTGACTGAGAGCATGTTTGACAGCTCGTGCTTTGCGAATTCATGAAACACGGTAACGAAAGCGATGAGGCAAACAATGAAAATCATAGGATAGGCCCCTCCACGGGCTCTTATTACACGGTGAACATTTGGTCCTGCAGGTTTCAAGATGGCGATCTCGACTTGAGATAAATCAGGATTTGGTCGACCGGTTGAGGTGGTTGGAGAGCACCTCTTGTAGCTATTATAAATGAAAAGAGTGCGGGGGGGGGTGATACCCGTGAGCTAGTGATGGGGCTTCAGTGCTGTCATAATACAATAGCTGTTCATCAACATCGCCTCGAAGAGGCATGGAAACAGGACGCATGGATTTATTCTGATCTAGGTTCCCGCATCATCAAGTGTTTAGAGCTATGTATGTGCCTAAATGTTTTAACGTCTAGACGGATTTTCGGTTCGCTCAACAACCTGGTTAACAGTGACAAGAAGTGGGCTCCTTCGGTAAATCACATGAGGAAGTGTGGGTGGCTTGGTCGCTGGTGACCTAGGATTCTAGTGCCAAAACGAGAACTCTATCCACAAGAGGCAATGCTCAGTGTTTGATGGAGTTACAGTGGAATCACTCACTCGCAGCTGCTGCCAACAAACCTTTGTTAGCGCTGGGGTTCCTGACAATAATGATACCACATATGTTAAGTAATTATTAGTTGTACTGGAAAGGAATAATAAATTCGGAAAGAATGCTCAAAACTGGCGGGAAACTTTTCCAACAACCTAATAGAACTTGAACAGTACCACTCTGCTGGGCCAAACTGATGTGAAAAGTCCTACAACATTGCTGATGTTGTCAATCGGACAGAACAACGCGTGTTAGCCAAACTGGCAGAGCAAGCTCCTTGAAGCAGGCAGTTTAGCCTCTTCAAAAACAGAGTTCCCGTCAGTCTTGAGACTTCTGGTGTACATCTTTAGAGCCATCATTGTGAAAACTCCCTGAATCTGTCGTTGATACACTAGGAGAAGTGAAACGGAACAGTCGCTCACCGTCGCGACCGCGGAAGAGTTAAGGATTTCTTGCGGTGTGAGCACAGCAAAATATGCGACATTTGCAAGTACATACACGCCGGCAGAGACGAACAATCCAAAGATAACTGCTAGGGGAACAGTTCTGAAGATGAGCAAGAAGGGCAGTAAAATCGTTTCAACCAGAAAAAAAAAGAAAGAAACCGAAGAACGACGCGCTATGGTTTTGTCGCTCTGAAGACGTACCTTTTGAAATTCTTTATTTGAATATCCTCCATGCCGTAGTTGAGAATAGTATAACCTCCATAAGCCCAGTTACCTTGATACAGCGCTAACACTATCTGAGCAGGTGACCAGTCAGATCCTTTGAAAGCGTACTCCGTACTGAAGTGTTGTGTATACCCTGATAAAGGAGTGTTTATCCATGGATTTTTACATTTTCCATCAGTTCTTCAGAGAAATACACCCGGGAAAATGTTGCCAGTGTAGCCTTATCGCGACTATTCATGCATAATATCCATCGAGTCATCATCATATCAACAGTGGAGAAAGATGGGCTCGTACACATCAACTGCTTACCTCTTACTTTATCCATTTTATTAACGATTTCATATATAATACTTAACAAACCTTTGAATATCATAAAATATAGTCCTATAACAATAATCATGATGAGGGCGGCAATCTTGGCAACCATGCTAGCCATCTGAATTCGAGCAGCTACTCGGCTCAAAGAGAACATGTTCAGGAGTGCCGTCAACACTGAAAATTAACATTCTTACGGAATTCAAGCGAATGGCTTTCTGAATAGCTTTTGGAAAGTTTCAAGTAATGACTGAAAATTCAAAAAATCTAGGGCCCGTATCCAAAATGTACGTACATGGATTCCACCTTATCCACTATAATTTATTCATCCATGTGTTCATTCTGTGGCAGAAATGAGTACATGGAGGAGAGATAACGCGGATCGATGATGGCAATGGATAATAAACCTTTCTCAATCAGATATCTACCGGATAAAAATATGCTTATGTATTGCAGCGAAAGTCTTATGGGATACCAGGACAGCCAAAACATCCTGAAATATCCATCAGAGTGTTTTCATCTTGCTGGATGATAATCACTGAGTACGGATTCAAAAACGGTGACCGCCGAAATGGGTCAGCACTTAGAAGTTCCCGAGCTTTAACTCACTAAATCGCTAAGTGCGGTACCCCACGCAAGACTGCATAAGTACTCTCCCAAGCCAAGGGTAGGGTGGTTACATTGCCATAGTTCTATCAGGATGAGTCTTTGAATCTTGTTCAAATGACTATGCTTCGAATTCATTTTCTATTCGAATTAAATTTTTAAGACCATAAAACCTTCGAGAGTTACATGCGTGACAGTGGTGAATGGATTATCCGAATCCGGGTATCGGTTTAGCCATTATTCGTGTTTTTTTTTCTCTATCCGTTACCAGGACCGTTATTTACGGGGTGATAAGAATTATGAAACGGAGCTTCCTTTCTAGTTTTTTTTTTGCATTACATTTACATTTACTCGCCTGTTGATGCCTGTGGTTATTTTAACAAAAAGTATAAGCCTTCTAATATGATGGTGCTTAAGTCCCAAAATCCGGAAGTACATGGAAATTCAAAGCTAGAAACATTTCCGTCTCCATCCCAAAAAAAATCCGCATTGGAACATAAGGAGGTTCGTCGTCAAAATGACCGATATTATACCGAGCAAATCTTGTCATCCGAAGCGAATTGAAGTAAGTTGTTTGACCATGAATTTGTGCAGCGGTGTGCAATACTTCGAACAAATCCTATAATGAATTTCCTTCTTGTTTTGAAAAGCAGGGGCGAGAACTGTAGACGACTTTTTAGAAAGAATAAAAACGACCTTTAATCAAATGGTGACTATAATGAGGACTCCCCTACAAACACGTCTGTTTTCGAACGCTGAATGGCATCACATATTTCGCCAGAAAATTAGGAATAACTCTAAGCCTGTTTCCATAATTTTTGTCACCCCGTCAGATAATGTTTATCCGTTCATCCCTGGTAGTCCTGCATAGATTCAGCAGTGTTTCTTGAGTAGTCATCTTTTTTTTGCATTTTGGTACCAAACACCATGATACGAGAAGGTTCGCTGGCGCACTTGCGAAAACTGGCTCAGAGTTACACAAGAGAGAAGGTGTGGCAGCCCTGTTTTGCAATTCTACATTATGTTGCACATGTTCAGAGATAACTCCAACAAGACAGAGCAGCAGATCAAATATATCTCCGATTCCGTAGGAAACTATAGTGATCCGGGGCCGCTCGCCGCGCTGCATCAACCGTTTCGTGGCACTCTGGTTGCCTGCGTATCTGCACATTGCAATGATATCACAGCTCTCGTTTCTATTGATTCTGTGATGCGGTGCGGTGTGCGGGTCGAGACCACTGCATTATTCCACATCTAAGACTGGATGCAGCACAATTTATAAAACTCACATAAAAGACCGTATGACAACAATAGAACAGCATACTTTCGATCCGTCTCACTCATACAAACTAGCGGATCTATCGCCACCATGATATATTCACCAAAAGTGAGCGCTAACGTAGCTCCACTACACGAACTGCAAAACAACTCTCAGTCTGATTCCAATCAGTAATTTGAGAAAACGTTACCATTGGATAAGTGTTGCCAGCCACAGAAACGAGAAGGCGATTGGATACCAACCCACATAAGACACGTAAGCGAATTCTGCACCCGATTCAGGAATACTCGTACCGAGTTCAATGTAATTCTGGAATAAAACTGAGAATAACTTCGAACCTAAATAAAGCAAAGCATTTGACTCACAATGGCGGTTAGACTCGCCAGTACAGCAGATGCAACCCAGATGATGAGAGACAGTCCTACTGAGCCAGTATGCTCCAGGATACCCTTCGGTGAGACGAAGATGCCGGATCCAATAACAGAGCCAATGATATAGCTTGTGGCACCAATTAGACCCAGCCGGTTGACCTCTTTTCTGGTCATCTGAATGAGACGGGTGATGAATATATTTATATGTAATTGAGCAGCTCTAATTTTTTTGAAGAAATACGGCAAAGTATAGTAAATATGAACTGTAATAATACAGGGGGCATAAGTTATCGCACAACATTCGCCGGATTATTTCTCTGCAGTAGTGGGATGTTTCCCAGCATGCTAAGACCCAATTGATAGAACTGGATTTGCTCTATTCTTTGACCACAAATATTCTCTAGAGACTTGCGAGATCATGAAAAAAAATTTTGTAGGAAATTTCCACTGCAGATTTTCTGTGCCACCAAATGCATTGACTCAGTTCGCAATTTCGAAGCGAAACAGCTAGAAAAACAGTTTTATTAAGGGTTTTAGGTATAATAGTAAATCCCCTCATATTCTCGAAGACGATTATGAGATAACTATTCAAAACCCACTCGAAATTGGTCTTGATAAGAGCACATAACTAGGCCGTTTCAAAAGTTGCTAGGATCAGAAAGTGAAGCCTTATGTATTGAGAGGCACAGTTCGTCCAAATCTAGCCTTATTGATATGGATCTGCACATCCATTCCGGCAGCATTTTTAGTCTAGTTTTCAGATAACATTGATCGACTGGCTTTCTCCTGCATCTCAGTGGAAAAAATTTTTGAAAGCAAATCTGGTAGAATTTCGTCATCATTAGAAGCATGGAAAACTCGTTATTTTTTCTTACCACATTTCTTCTAGATCGTTTTCACGGGAAGTCCCGTACACCACTGGAAAGAACACCTCTTGCCCTTCCGGAGTTGTCCAAGCAGTGGGAAGGGGTTTGCATACTTTTGCCGCCGCGGCAAAAATGGGTGCGCTGCAAAAGTTGCCGCCGGGCGGCATGCCGCTCTTGCATACTGTCGCGAGCATGCGGCACGGGTGCTCTCAACCACTTGGACTCTTCAGCTTTTTCATAATCCTCCTGTTGGGATCTTCTTAGAAAACGACAAAATCAGAGCATGAAAAAGGTCCATGGCACATAAAGGACATGCTACAAATAAATATAACGCATTATCTAAATAATAGAAACTTAAAAAACAATAAGGCTGAAGTAAAAACGACGCACCAAAACAATCATCTGCTGACGGCGGCGGCAGACGTCGCCCAGCGACAAAATACCCCCTCCACCATTCCTTGCCGCTTGTCGCTGGGCGTAGCCGCCCTGTGCTTAAGCATGGGCGACTGCCGCCGCGGCAAGTCTGCAAGCCCCTGTATACTCCTCGGAAATTTGGAGGATTTTGCAAGAAAAATTGTCACAACCATCCGCTTTTCTTCAAAAATCTGTTTCGAGACCAACACCTTTAACTTTGAGATACTTTGGATCTTTCTTCATTGATGAGGAAAAGGACGGAATGAATCATGGGTTTTGTGGTGAAGTAAACGAGCAAGCGTTGTGCAATAACTTATGCCCCTCCCTGCCTAAACGGACACACCTACAAATTATATTAGAATGTACATCTGAAAAGCGGTTGTATGTATGGGAACGTGAAGAAGTGACTCAAAATAGTGTTTACACTTATCCGATAACTGTTCGATATTGCCCTCTTTCAGGCTCTGAAGAAGACGATTCCGCCGAAACGCGTCAGCCTAATAAAAGTTTCTACCAACTTCGTGCTGGCTTAACAAGAGTGCGCTAAATAATTTATATTATATTATAGTATGCCGAGGTTCAGTGAGAGTTGGACGTGGCAAGTGTTTACACTGCTTGAGCACTGATAACCGCAACAACTATATCGCATCAAAATTGAAACCTTCGAGGACACATGTAGTACACAACCACATATTACACAATGCTGTTCAAGTAGTCACAGTCCAAGTATTTTCATTTCCACAGGGCAATTTCGCTACTTTCGAAAACTACCATTCAGCCTGCGCCGATCAAGTTCCTTTCAAGAAGCTGATAAGTGTATTGCGGAAATGGGATGAACCAAGGAAGTACAAATGAGGAGCGCTAGGATTCACGAATTGAAGAATAGAACAGATAAGATGGGCGAGAGGCGACGCGTTCAAGACCATCACTTAGATTAGGAACGCCGCTTATCTATTTTATGACTTCTTGTTTTTTTCAGATGAAAAATTAGTTCCTACTTATACATTTCATCTGAAAGAAATCTGAGTACAGAATCATTTTTATATTAGGAACCCAATGAATGTGATAAATCAAATTGTCAGTTTTCTCCCTTTGGTTCCGCTTCCGCTAGTTTATTAGTTGCTCATTTTGATGTCCTATTAGCATTTAGATGCATAGATGTAATCTGTAACGACGTTTTCTGATCATTAAAAGAGTTGAAAGTGGAAATTCCAACTCTCAGGGAACCGGAAAGTGAAACTTGGAGAGACAGTGGAACACCCACCGCGGTTTCAGCCATCACTTTTCTCTTTTAATCGAACATATGGTGTGCATCATCATATTTTCACATGACCTCGGCGCATACTTGTACAAAGTTCGCTTTTTGAACAACCACTTTTACTCAATGGTGTCAGTTTGTATATGTCACCTGTTCCTTCGTAGACATATCTACTTTTTCCCAAATACAGTAGAAACAGACACGAAAACAACATTAATTCTTGTGGTTTAGGCTCCCGGTGATGGAAAAAATGGAACAGTATTGATCGTGTATTTCTTCCTCAGATATTGAAAACAGTGTCTTAGCAAGACCATCTCTCCTGGGACTTTTGGAATGGAAGCCAACTGATCAATGATTGTAGCTTATTATCGCAGAGACAAAAGCCTTTTGAAGTTTTCATTGGATTGAAAACCACTTTTATCGAGTCCAGGACCTAGCGTCTTACCGACGACTTTTCCGAGAAAAGCTCTATTCAGTAACCGTGTGAAAGCACCATGGAAAGAAAAACAGGAATAGCAGCTAGATGGAAAATTTGTACAGAAATCGGTAGGAAGAAAAGGCTCAGAAAAGGCATTCGAAGAAAAAGGAGTTCTGAAGAAGAGAATCACGTTTTTAAACTTCCTTCACGTAACACTCAAGCCTTGAAAATTCAGAAATACAAGAAGCCATTCTTAGCAGAGAAGGTAAACAGGCTTGTTAGATTCAAATGGCTAGGAGTAAGGAGCTTAGATAATGAAGTGGGAATCTTGCTCTCCTAATATTATGGAAGAATATTCAGCTTTTGATGAGGCAGCTCAGAGTCAAAAATGACGTGAGATTCAGCCTTTGAAGAGATAGTGTGACTCTTCGAAGAGGCTACATAAGAAATACGTATATAGGGGTGGTACTGATAATATGATAATGGTGTTCAAACTTTCAGCACTACTACCACGATAATGCAGTCCAGGGTGCTCCGAATGATCACAACTACCATAAAACATCGTCTGCTACGCCGATGAGCAGATCGACAAACATTACGCAACAGTTTGGAGCAGCAGTTTTCGAAGAAGATTGGATGGAGCTCTTTTTGGATTTTTTGGGAGGTGCTCAGGCCAATGAGGAAGTGCAAATTAAATAGAGGGATCCACGAACTGAGGACGCAGGATCTCTTTTCCATGTCAGTGATCAAACCGCCAAATGATACCCTTTTGCAGATTTTGAACACTGCGGTTTTGTATGTAGATTGAAGGTCCACTTTTATCTGTGTTTGATTCATCAGGGTTCAAAAGAGATAAACATAGTGCTCGGACACTCAATAGCATAGAAAGCAACTAGTGTCATAAAGGCAGGAATTAATTAAATCTATTTCTTTTCAGTAAAATATCCACAGGTATTCTAGTTGCGAAGTGTCTTTTCTCAGTCATGATGATTTTAATACATATTATGTGCAACATGGACGATAGCATCACCACCTTGATTCAATTACACGTGGCTACTTTAAAAGAAAGAAAAGCACCGTTTGATTCATTGGTAGGACATGTACATATTTCTGGGTACATGTTCTATAGAAGAATGTCAATGCACTAATGATTTGGGAGTAGTCAGGATGAACTGAGTTCCGAGCGGTAAAGCAAAAGAAGTACAGGGAAGAGGAAGGAGGAACAAAAAATGATCTGGCTTCTGCTGTTGCAGGAAACTGGTCTATTTGCGTTACTGCCCTCGTAGAGCGACAGTTTTCTATTTTACGAGATTTTTTCTACCAACTCCACGTGTATGTACATTTACACAACCGTGCATACTTTCTGTACAAACGCTGTACGACTCCAGCCATTCTGTCCACGGCAAAACGATTCTTACGTTCGTTTTCTTTGTGTAGAAAATTGCACTGTACTACATCTAGAGCTTGTAGAAAAAGCTCCGAATTCTTATCGAAACCACTGCACAAGGACACCTTCTTCAACAAACAATCAAACCAGTGCAGAGTACAGTATGAGGAACCACAGATAATACAGAAAAGCTCAGCACCTTACTTTGAAGGCAACCTAAAAATCCTTTCAAAACGCCAAAATTTCGCAGAGTGACGGATACGGAATTAATCTTAGTTCGTGCTTCATGATCACCTTATTCAACAATGTGGACTTTAGGGTGGCGTTGTCACTATCACCAAGACTAGGTGAAAAAAGACGTTGCACTAAGAGGGAATGTAACAGTGGTGTTATCATCTAATGGGCAGAAAAAAAACTCCCACTAATAGAACCATTATAAACGACCACTTATACAACACCTACACTTGCTCTCTAACGAATTTCATACAGTCCGGAGAGCGCTGGTATATTGAAAGATGTTCGTTCATAACAAAACTAGGTTAACATCCATACAAGTCGTTGCCACAAGAAAAGAGGGTCATGGAGATCTATGGCCTAATATCAACTTCAGCGATTCCCCGTTTGAAAGGGACCAGGGATTTGGTAAACCTGGTGGTATTTTCCAAATGAATATCTGTCAAACCTGCCCTACTGCAAAGAGTTTACTTCCCGCAAAATTTTTTTTGATAATTCCCATTTGATCAGAGAAATCTTTTATGTTCGAGCTAGCCTTTGTATGTACTATGTATTCTGTGGCTCGTGTTAGTTTGGTGCATTGTTATCGAGGGATTTTTCTCGCCTATTTTTCTGCTGTCCCATTCTATGCTTTTTCATAATAAAACAAATCAATATACTACACTATTTATTTGGTCGAGGACGAACAATTATTCACAGTTATCTTTGTAACACTACCCTTTACAACTTCCAGAAAGTACGGGTTCTATGAATGGTCACTCCACTATCTCGGCGAGGTCTCCGATAAAGAGTCAATCAATAAACTCACAATGAAAGGAACTTGAAGTGGCCATTCGTCATGTGATTTGTATGTACAGGGTGCGCCATAAGTTCTTGCACACCATATATGATTACGCTACAGCAGCTGAATTCAATATAATGGAGTGATCTCTATGGCCATAAAAACCAATTCAATAGCAACTGAAATAACCTATGAGATCAGAAATGTATGAAATGTCATTGGCTCTTGTAAGAGCACAAATTGAGTGAGGAGCGCGCCCATCGCGGCACGGTATGAAGATGTCATCTTTGGACTGGAACCACTACTCGGAACAAAGCTAACCTTTTTCCACTAAACCAATACAGCAGATAGCTGAAATTTCAGTATGTTCTTGCATAGATAGAGATTTGTTCACACTCAGATGTTCCGGGAAGGCGAACACAGGCCGAACACGTTCGAACAGCAGTTACACCGCGAGGTCAAAGCTTATTTTGTTGCCCCACGAGCTGCGTTCGCCCCGCAAAGGTTGTGATTCAGGGGCGATGAACTGGTTTGCATGCTTCAAACCCAGGATGGCAGCCTAATCTGGGAGCAGGGCTGTGTTTCTACTGTAGACTTGCGTAAGTGGATGCTTACCCAAGCTCATCCAAAAATACTCCCGAACGCGTATCTACGTTCCGCGGCTACGCTTGGCAGAAGCAGCGCTCCCGCGGCGCACTTTCAGATCCGCGCCGCACTCGCACGCGTCCAGACTGCACGCATCTCGTCTAACCGATTATGCACTGGGCTACGGTTTTACCCGGGCCTCAGGCCGAACGAGTCTCGCAGGGCTCGCCTTACCCCGAAGCGGAGACACGACTAAGCTCTGATGCTCAGGACCGACTTATATACCCCTCCATGAAGGCGGGACGTCACTTGGCAAGGAGCGGGTAGAACGCAGGTTGAACGGCACTACAGTTAACCGTGCTACCGTGCAACTAGTCCCTCAATGCAGCCAAAACATGGGGTTTGCCGCTCGCAGCAATCGGAATGCAGCAGTTCTTCCGCATGCGGCAATGGCTGCCTTCCATTTCGAGAGGGGTGTGGCAGGTTTTGCTGTGTTCGCCTTATCCAGTTATCAGAGCAGCACCAATGCCACTCTTGGCTTCATCTGCACAGCATTTTGGGAGAGGAGAATTTTTGCTGCACTCAACCCATAACGAACGGCCCGAAGGTAACGCTTCAGTAAGGGTCAGAATCTGCGCATAAATCAAGTGTGTCTCCTGGAGTTGTGCGCGGACGGAATTCTGTGCTGAGAATTACATTCCTTCGCTGGATTCCCGCATGCAGTCATTATTCACAGTCAATGATCTGGATACCACATTAGTTTGGACTTGAAAGATTAAGTTCTAGAGACGCTCTGAGGCTATTTACACGAAAACTACCGCCATGCCGCGGTGGACGCACTACCCACACAACTTTGTGCTCTCACAAAAGCCAGACATATTCCTAATCTCATAGGCTATTTGAGCTGCTACTGACTCGGACTATGAAGGCCATAGAGATCTTTCCATTCTGTTGAATTCAGCTGGTGTCGCGTTATTTTATATGGTGTGCAAGAACTTATGGTGCACCATGTATTCTCACATGAATTTTCCAATACTGATTTCAAATTGATGCCCCACATTTCCTGTGCTATTCAACATTGTGAGTTACGCCTGCTTCTTTAGGAGCGATTTAATACAAAGTGTGCCTTCGCGAAGCGCAAACGATTCATGCTGGCTGTTTTAAAGCATTGGAACCATTGAGCGCCTTCTAACAGAGCTAAAGCCTTGCAGATGAGTTGCAGCTACACCCGCCTTATATAGTAATTATATCAAGCTCGTACATGAGCCCCATACTCTAAGCCTTTTTAGGAGAGGATAAGTTCATCTCATTATAGAGAAAGCACAGGAAATTTGGACTAGAGATCCGAGAGGGAGAGAGATCGAAAACTATATATGGGAACACACATTGTATTATGAATGGCCACCTTAATCTATTATGCTCTCCTTTTGAGACGAGCATTTCAAACAGCACCGATAGGAAGTTTGTATTATGAAACGTCGGCGTAACTAGTTATACCAACAAAATCGACGTTGAAACTGGTTCATTGTTTCACAGCTGGAGATCTCGTTGGGACCGCTGAACGACCATTCCGCGGTCCATAATAGCCGTATAGCACAGTGCAACGAGCATAGATATGTTTGAGTGAAAGACTCTCCATCAGATGTATAGTGTATGTACAGCAAAATTAGAATAGACATGAAAAATGTTCGCTCATAATGCATCAGCTTAATATTTGAAAACAATACTGTGAAAAATACAAAAAATCGAGGCTAGAATTGGAATAAAAATCCCTTATCTTCCTCATATTGAGGATTGCAAAGTTGTGGTTAAAAACACAGTAACTTGCAGTGAGTACACTGTGTAGATGGGAACGCTACAGGTTTTTAAGGCTGAACGACCAAGAAACGAATATAGCCAAGGAAGGAGGGGAAAACTGAGAGGATAGTGGTAAACTTTCCAGTAGCAGTAAGAGTAATTCTCTGAGAAGCGTTTACAATTTTTTCTACACGCTATAGGTGGGTCTGAGGGGAACAATTAAGACGCCAACTCGAAGCTGGGATGAAGGGGGGATTTCTTTCAGTTACAGACTCTCAATTTCTAGATGTACATCAGATGTCCATCACAGCGAGGTATAGGGCAAAGGAATCGATTACGCAGATCCGCTGAGGAAATAAGTAACAAGGACACATTGAATATGGCCATATGTCGGCAATAGAGTGTGAAACGTTTTCCGTATCCAATTTCATGAGCGGGGCAGTCACTGTTTAGGCTGGTAAACGCTTTTTTTCATTTATAAGTACAAACTTAGGATTATTATGGACAAGTAAGTTGAATAAATCACATATATATGTATGTAGCAGTGGCGGATGCAGGGGGGGCACCCCCCCCCCCAAAAAAAAGGGTCGACAAATTTTCAAAATTACTTCGCAATACAAATAAAAGTCTTGCATTGGTTTATTTTTAGTTGTTCATTTTCATTATTATTTTAATATAATTTTTATTTTTTAGATCGCACTTTTATTCCCACCCCCGCCCCCCCCCCCCGCCCATTTTCTGCATCTGCCACTGGTATGTATGCATATCATTTCAACATCTTAGGTTGTTTGCAATCGAGTATTATTCTACCCTTTTATTGTGGATTATTTCATGAGCTAGGAGAGTTCGCTCTACTTGCAACCTTTCTATCTTACAATGGATTGCTGTTACTAGTCATTAGATGTGATTTTCTGTGAGTGCCTCCAGCAGTGTGGATATGGGAGACTCCGCAGAAAAATTTCGGGTCTGTGAGCACAATCGTTTCAGGTCCACCTATCCATCACCCTTACTTGGAAAACGTTGATGAAATTGCTGATGGAAAGGAGCGGAGGCTTCCGTGTAAAGAAGAAATCGTCACCTCTTCATGAACAATTTAGTAATGTCTATCGATAATGTAATTACACTGAGTAACAATAATATCAATAGTAATATTGCAGTAGCAATAATACTATTACAATAATAACAACAATATTATTACACTAATAATAATATTACTTTATTACAATGAGAGATATAACAATGACCCAGAACATCATACATTGCAACAATAAGAACAATAAAGTCATGTATACGTTCCGCATAGAACTTCGCCCTTGTGCTGCCATCCCACTGCGTGGCATCTGTTCCTCATATGACTAAAAATGAAGTTATACGACTTACAGATAGCATGCAGTTCGTACCTAAATCCAATGGAGGATTTGTGTGGGTCCTGAGCGAAAGGTTCACAGGAATCTTCATCAATTTCAAATGTTTGAGGAGCTGAAAACAGGATCATTAACCCTTGAGAAGATGTAGAGGGCAATACCGTGAAGAATCTGGCGGACAGTATGCGGAATCTCCTCTTTAAAGTTGCTGCCAAGCAGGGAGGGCAGTCAGTATATACATCCTCACACCTTATCTTTCCTGTTATATCCTTCCTCTTCCTAGCCTGTTTCCTTCTGAGGTCGGCGTATCTCGTGCGATTGAGCCACTTCCATCGATCGTACTCATCATCCAAACTGAGCTTGAGAAACCGCACATCATCTCCAATCCTGTATAGCCACCGAGTCTTTGGTCTTCCCTCGGTCTACGTCCTTCCACGGTGATGCTCATTGCTGTTCTGGCCACTGAGCTGTTGTCACTTCTCAGTACGTGACCGTACCAGCGTAGCCAAGCCTCTTGCATCTTTGCCATAATGGGTGCTAATCCAGACAGTGGGTGTACGTCTTCGTTTCGCACTCGGTCAAGACGCGTAATCCCTTGAGTCCAGCATTCTCATTTCCAATGTGTGAAGGGTGTGCTCGTGCTTTAAGGTGGTCGACCAGCATTCTGCTCCAAACAGCGCAACAGTTCGGACTACTGTGCGATAGATCTTTGGCTTGAGCTTCAACAGGACCTTCCTATCGCACATTACACCTTTACCTGCCTCCACGAGTTTCCGTCAACGTGTTACTGTCGGCAGAGATACGGGATCCGACGCATTTGAACACGGAAACCTTCGGAAACTCCTCACTATCGATGAAGATCGTACCACGCATTTGTTCTCCGCATTAGGAGAACTCTAGCCCCATCACACCTGACCGCCATCAGCGCACCCGCACTCTTTGTAAATCTTGAGTGCAATGGAACATATTCAGAGAATATTGAGAAAATTTGATTAATCACATACTTGGTTACCAACAATGTCATAAGAGTGTGTGATAACGCGCTTACCCTACGTACGTATTTGAGTACCGTCCGCCTTAAGAGGAAGAGGGGATTCCGTTGCTGCAGCATTGAGTCTGAACCTGGGCAGGGGGACCCGCCCTTAGGGTGTCCGGAGTGAGAGGGCTGACTCGACATCACCGCTACTCCGCGACTTCAATGCCATAGAACCTCTCGCGGAATTATCTCTAGCGCTACAATGACAACGTTTCTGTTTGTTGCACACCCCTGAATTTTCGCACAGGAACGGAGGGGAGCGCTAATCCTGCCCCGTATATCATGCCGCCTAAAAATCTCGTTAACACTGTCTCACACGTAGGCTGCGGGACTGCCAGCGGATTACGGTGGTCCCATTGCAAAATCCTAAATTCACTGTCTAATTCTCTCGCTTTTATCATTGGCAACTGTATCCATCATCATTGCAACGAACGGAAGCATACGAAGACGGGTCCCATCGCGACCTCCACTACAACATCGGCATGCGATCACGTTCTCTGCCACCCGTCTGCACTCTAGAAAATTTTGCTGCACTACCGGGTTACTGTTACAATCACTGGATGGGGACACGGCGGGGTAAGACAGTCCTAGTTACTCGAATACTTATCAGTAATGTGGAGATTTACAGTTTCCACAAAGCTTACATTTCCAATAGGAACTGGACTGGCGAAGTCGGGAAGATTCCTCACGGAGCCGCTTCGGATTTATTAGATCACAAATATACAAAAGATGAACATACCCTCGAACATTCCAATAATCTTAAGTTTCTAAGCAATGCCCACGTCCGACCTACCGACCCACTGGATCGACACAGTGAATACGTTCTGACACCTTTCCCACGTGTCACTCATTTCCTTCCATGCCCTTTGATATCTTTCATACCAAGATCAAGATATTCATCATGTCTTTGAATAGGGGATATTGCCAAGAATATGAACTCCTCAGCACTAGGGAGTGGCGTGCTCAGTATGTGAACTGATTCATCCCATAGCGTATTAGAATGAGCCTTAAGTTTTAGAAATTTTTCAGCTGCATCTTTTATAGAACACCATCTCCTGAAAGTATTAGAAATCTTTCAGTTGCATCTTTCATAGAACACCATCTCCTGATTTTCCGAAGTATGGACCACTGTGGTCCTGAACATTACGGCAGAAAACGCCAAGAATGCAACGGTCTCAAATGTACCGTGCCGGATCCTAAAGAATAGAAAAAAAAGAGCAATCGCCTTCTATGGCTTGCATGCCTCAACTTTTAGTTCCCAACCAACCCAAGCATATCCTTTGTCGACAACCCATAACTAAATTGACGGGTTTCAATGCGGCTGACATTTCTTAATTACGCAACTTATGGAAAATGCATGCCATATTTGTATTCAGTTCTTTAAAAGCCTCAGTAAATGCGCTCTTACCCGTCCCTAAGAAGAAGCGAAAATTCAAAATCTCGACTGAAATCCCATAAAACCGATAACTCCATGCTTCCATGCACAGTCGTTGTCACATTTGTGTTCAGTGCATTCGAAAACCCTAGTGGGCATTTCCCCACCGATCCCTCAGCAAAAATTGTCGAAAAATCAATAAGTCGATACCGTCATTCAAAATGGTTGTCATATTCGTGCTCAGCATATTGGAGAGCTCTAGTAGGCATGTCCTCACTGACCATTGGATGAAAATAGTGAAAAATCGATAAAATCAACAGTATTGAAAAATCAATAAAATCGATATAATCGACAGGCTAATCGATAATCTCAGGTGTAAAGTAGCCTATAACCTCCTCCAGTCCGTCCTTGATGGACCTGCATGCAAAATTTGGTTCGGATCGGACAATCCTCCACGATTTCTATTCCGAACATACATACAAACACACAAACACAAAAACAAACACACAAACAAACACACAAGAAACACATAAACTTTCACTTCTATATAAACAGATTTGGCATCAAGTAGTGCATGCTAGCACGAAAAAGTCGCTATTTTGGCAAAACGATGGTTCCGGCTCAATCTTTGACCTCCCGGATGACTTATGCAACAGATTATGGAATCAAACCCTCATCCATCATGCCTCTAAGTTGCTGCCTCCTTCTGGCTTTCCTATTGACATAACTTCTTTGCAACCCATGTGGCATACATACGTTCACTATCGGCATTTCTTCAATCTGCTTTGTTTACGCCAACTCGCCCAGTGGCGGCGAGCAAAGTGGGTGGGGCAGCCAATAACAGTCGCTCGCTCCATCCACTCACGTGCCGATGGGGGTTCTGCGCTTTAATATATGTAGAAGACCAGAAGTTAAGTCATTGTTGAAAGGCACTCTTTCAAAATGAGATCTTTGCGATCGGTACACACTCTTCCGCCTTTTTTCCCATGCGATCCTTGTGAATTACTGAGTAGTAGACGTCTGCAGTAATAAATTTTAGGAGAGAGCGGAGATTAGGTGGAACGTGGCGGCCGCCTTGTGTCGAACAAAAGAACATCTTGGGGGACTCAACAAATCAAACCCGTTTACTCCATTAGATGACCATCGCAGGCATGGTAATACCTCTTCATGGTAACGTGAAGTCCAAAGTTGGCGTTACGATCTTGTCATACAAACCCTATATCTTAGCGCACAAAACGATGGATACATTTTATATCGCTATACCCAACGAATTCGCCCTCTACGAAGACCTTTCCCGGGCATTGACCGGGTCGCTGAAGCATCTGAAAAACCTCCAGTGGCAAGATTTGATACGAGGTGGCCCTTTCCACAATCCGGTAATTGAGTTGAGCGCTAAAATACTTACATCTCTGCTGCTGCTTCTGCGTCCAGCAATTAATGGCATCACGTTATCGGAGTGAGATGAGATGTTGGAGAAAGTAAAGTGCTAATGATTTTTCATGTTCTGACCAAAGCGAGAACATCCAACCGCTTGCCGAAATAAAGATCATTACCGGTCTTGTCCTACGGCTAATCGTAAGCACAATCAACTTCTAGTAACAACCACCATGCCAAGTTCCCAAGGAAATTCGAACTTTGACGTTATTCAGAAGGAAAATGCTTGCAGTGATTTTGCAGCTATTTTGGGGGGATTAGTGGCTCACTTCCTCTGTTTTGATCTTCCGCATTTTTTCGCTTCCCAGACCAAGTTCTGAAAATCGTTGAACGTGAGACGGAAGGCAAAGAATGGCTGTGAAAAGAAGGCGTTCGTAAAACTTTGCATACCCCTGCACAGGACCGATAGTCGCATTTTTCCCCACTTAGTTGTTCAACGTAATGAAGCGTGAGGTATGCCCGCCTCACCATCATACAGTGGCGTGTTATTTATTTATCTACTTATTCACTTATTTATTCATTCATTTATTATTACATCATAAATGATGTGCTTGATACTGGTAACAATTCACAAGGCAAAAAGAATATGAGAGTGTGAGAGTGAGAATATGAGATGAAAAGTGTTGAGTGCATGCGAAAAAAAAGTATGAGGTCCCTTCAGATATATATATATATATATATATATATTATTACATGGAGAGACCATGTGGGCAGAATTAAAAACAAAGACGGCGT
>KN728743.1:8756-20267 GCA_000816745.1 Ancylostoma duodenale
CTTCACAAGGCTATGCTAGAAGGAAGATGGCTGAAGAGAACCCATCTCAAATATTGTAGACAGGAACAGCGTTATATTTCAGAGATCATTTTTCGAAACTTTTATGGTTGGAATACGGTTAAAATTCTGTTTCAATGTCAAATTACCTAGCGAAATGGCTCTTTCACTACGTTATCAATCTTACATTTACGTAGAAAAATGCTGATGTGTTGCAATGTTGCAACCAAAAAGTCAAAGGAACACATCGAAGAGCTATAATTCAGAACGATGTGGTCTAATTATGTCCACTCATCCACTCATACGTTCAATAACCTATTGGATTAATATTTGTTTACTTATTTGTTTACTTTTTTTCGTTTAAATGCACTCGATGATGCACCAGTGAAAGAAAACCGGCTGTAGAAACACGGGAACTCCAAAGATCAGTAAGGATTTGTCCCTTTTCCCCAAAAAGGTTTCTTTTCTAATGGCAGGTCATCTTAAGGTCATGTTTCACCGCTGATACTGCTCTTGCTTGTGAAATCTACACATTTCTAAGAAAAATCAAACTCGTAGATCAATCATGGGATGGACCTAGTAGCTGGTTTTTGATCTCGATCAATATTTCCATTTAAGGCGATAAACGATGAATGATCCCAGGCTTTATTCAGCTTCCGGGGGACAAGACTACCTCAATATTCCCCGTTTCGCCCGAATTTTATCAGCATTGTCGCCCCCGCAATAGTGGCGTCCATACTTCTCACTACTGCATTCGTATTGAAAGGTCTGGATGTCGGCAAAGTACTCGGAAAGGGGGTCCTGCCGTCGGGAGGTCTACAGTTGTGCCTCGTAGTGATACTCATTAGGTTTGTGGCGAATTACATCATTTTCCCTTCGTTTTGTTTCTCATCTTCTTTTTAGTATAATCTACATGTTTGCCTTAATTATTCGCTTATATTGACGTATGATCAGCTGATGCTGCTGGGGATGCAGCTGAAGGCCCTCCATGCTGGAACCACGTTTGGATCCATATGTCTTGCCGTTAACGTGCACACCCGTGTCTGCATTAAGTAAATAAATAAATAACTGAGTCGATAAGAAAGTTATCATATAGTAGGTGTTCAGAATGATTCGTTTTCGTCGACGTGTCGGACAACGCGAAACGAATGGTCGAATAGTTTGAGTTTTTGATCCTCTTCGGTAGGTATATGAGCCTCTCCACATCGCTTTGTCAGCCACTGTTTACTTTAACTCAGAAATCAATCCATCGATCCATTCGAATTGAATATTCGAACACTATTCAAATCTGTTAGATAGGATTTCCATTATTATTCTTGTTCTTCTTATTCTTTATTCTTGTTTCTTGTCTTTGTTTGGTGCGATTGTGTTGCCTGTGTTTTCTACAGGACACTAGTCTACAAATACTTTTATTGCGAGAAATATTTGTTGTTGTTTATGTACTGGTTTACGACGTATAGTTCATGCATAAAGCAAGTGGTGTCATTTGCAATGGTAATCGCTTGGTAACTACAGCTTGTCTCAGAACAATTGACGGATTTCACATAGTCCTCAGATAATAACTGCGTGCCATCGGACACCGGTCACGCCGATGGCACGCTTGACGAGAATGGCACGCGGGCCGTACGCTATTATTGTCTGAGTCGGGACCCGAGAAGCGCGGTGGGACCCACGTCAGGTATAGCATGCTTCAACTATGGGGATTTGGTAGGTCTCGCCACGCACCCTATCAGCCACCATTTGAGGCAGATAGTAGTACACTATGCTATTTGAACAAATAGTTTTTGAAAAATTGTACGTTTCAAGAATCCTGTCGCTCTTACTTTCGTATTACTCGAGAAGAAAACACGAATGTTCAAGTATTTGAACGGTGGGCAAAATTCGAGCATTCGAGTCGCCGAATAATTCAGAAGGCTGGAGTTTTCAAGTTTATAAATCATCGAGTGGAAAAATCTGGTTATCTATCATTATCGTGTTGAAAAAAACATGGCACATACTATTTGCATTGTTCAAAATATCTACAGTGCAGAACTAATCAGATGACGTCACATTGGCGTGAAAATGCCGGAAGGACCACATAACCAATGTGAAGTGACTAATCCATAATCCATGACATGGAGTGAAGTAATGTTACTCGCAAGAGGATAACTCAGCCTACTACTGTCATCCAGATATCGCTAAAATACCCTGTGAAAACTAGGGATGGGCGGAATTCCATCCACTCAATCGTAAATTCTGGCATTTCAGGGTTTTTTTTTCTAGACTCGAACACTTGTGGAACGGTGAACAACACCGAAGATTTCCGACGAATCCATTTCATTTTATTTCTGTTTTACAATATATTTACAATATTTACATTTATATGCTAGACCAGAGGCTGAGGCTCGCTATACCTGAGATCAAAAATTGTAACTGGACAGAAAATCCGCTAAGCTCATGTATAAGTTCAAAAAATGAGATGATTCGAGTTCCCGATAGTTGCAGATTTAACCTCTGCTCTCAGGGTAAGTATAACCGGGTGTACTTTATGATGACATTGTTTCACACCTGTTCCTATAGTGTAACAGGTCGGAAAGGTCACCTATACTAGTCCAGAAGGATGAGTTCACTTCAGGGTCTGAGGTTTAGGCCTTTTAAGGTCTGTCTTACTTAATTGGAAGGAAAGATCTACGGATTTCCTCATTCAAGTTTAGTTTATCCTTCCCTATCAGACAGTCAATAAACATATTTCTGCATAATCCACTGTGTATCTTGAATAGGTTTCGATTTTTTATATAAGGATAAGTATTGTGAATGCTTACGTACAACAAAGAGAACATGCGAAGGCACTAGAATTTACTAACAACACTCATATAACTTCAAACTGCACAACAATCTTAATACACTAATTAATTATTGAAAGTTGGACTAAAAAGAGATCGCTTGGCGAGATGATGATTACGCTTTCTTCGATTTTCCTAAAGGCTTCTCATTTGACTCAATCGGGACATGGTACAGCTCGTTTATCAGCTAAAAATAAAAATAGATCCAGTGGAAAACCACAACACGTGCATAGCATTTCGGAGCCCACTCACAGGTGATTCGCCGTCGATGACGCACGGCCGAATGAACATCAGGCCCGCCTGGCCTCCGGTGAAAACAAAAGGTCTGAAAAAGCAGCAGTTAACAGTTGACTTCCGGTCGTACATTCCACGATATGACGTCTTGTTGTAAAAAACTAATTGAACTGTGTTCACACTTAACAAGTAATTCCCAGGAAAACTGCCAGCACTTGACAAATGTGAGTTCAGGGAGCATTACAAAGCAGCGGAAGATGCATGTCACAGCTGACGTCGATTTCTAAGAACCACCTACACCTACTACTAATATGCGCGACAAATCAACAAAAAGTGTATTCTTGAGAAATTTGACACCTCATATAGAGAAAAAAGCTCGGATTAAACCAAAAAGAAGGAATCTCAAACAACTACGCTCACTGTAACTGCTGAAACCGAGTGTACAAGGTCTGGATTCGACGTGGATTTACTAGGTTAAAAAATCTTCTGCGAACCAATCTATCGAAACCTTATTATTTTGGCAATTCTTTCAATTCTAGTCATGAAATTTGCTTTAACGCACTGATAACCGCGCCTTTTTCGCGCTTTCCACGTTTCCTCAGATTTTGGCTCCTTTCTCCGCTCCAAAATTCTTATAAAAACTCTAATATAGATTTTCACAATCACATTAACCTAGAAGTTTCATTACGATACAACCTAAGGGAACTACTAAGGTCATTTCATTAAATCAGGCGAAAAAAGACGTGGCTCAACAGTGAGCACGGTTGTCAATGGGTTAACAGACTTTGCGGCATTTTTTTTTTGGGGGGGGGGATGAACGGGGATCCTCCTGGAAGCCGAAACTCACTGAATTGCACATGTCAATATTCCAGTAAATGTGCAAAGCTTCGAAAGATCACCACAGTAAAATTTACAAGAACTTGTCAAAAGCTTTCTATATAAAAAAAAGTGAGAATCAATTTATGAGATCCTCTCATTTACCTCAAAGAAAACAGAACAAAGAGAAGGAAGCCTATTGCATATGCTTTGAAAGTCAATTCGAGAGAACGATTTTCAATAATAACGACCACTAATTACAAACCTCGTACGATAGTTTGTCGCAACACAATTCAACGACTCTATTCGGAGATCCAGCGATGTCAGTTTCCTTTGAGTTCGGAGGTTTTTCTAAAATAAGGATACTTGATCGTACGACAACTGAAAAATTGCAAACGGTACCACCAATAGTTTTGTCCATCTTCGCATGTGATAGTCAACAACAATTCAACGGACTGCTTAAATTACCAAATTTTATTTATTTTTTAATTGAACCGATTTTCCCAAACTCAGCGCATTACCTGCGATCTATGAAGCTGAGATCCTTGACTAGTCTACGACATAAAATATCTCGTTACACTTTCAGAAAGAAACACAAGAACGGCAAACATCTGCTGCGACCTTAACATCCAGAAAATTTGTTTCTTATATGAGGGCGTTCCTCTCCTACATCAGTGTGCACCAATGATGCTAATATTAAACACACACAATCACTATTCCTAGAATGATTTGAGCTCAGTGTCGATTCCTAGAAAAAGCTGATTCATCCGAGCGAACGAAATTCCAACAAGCCACGTCAACAAATGACTTCATCAATGCATTCGGAAGATACAATGAAACGCTACTCATAGTCGCTACAACTGCTGGACTCGGGGGATGGATATTTCGCTAGTAGGTATGGCTATTCACAGCGACGCGAATATTGCTCTAGCTAGCTTTCGACACTGAACTCAAATTCGTTTTGAGAATAAGAAATCCCGAAACGAGTAGCTGTGGAAAACGACGCCCGTTTCCTCGCATGAACTTTGCCCATGTGCGTGGTTGAAAAACAATATCTCACCCGAGAATAATTTTTGAGTTTTTTTTTAATATAGGAAGGAGACACTAATCAAAAAGATCTGCATGATTTCCTTGGAAAGGGCGAAGATCCCATTCCTTGGAAAAAGCAGAGAACTCACCTTCTCTGCAAAATTCCTGAAGCCAATCGAGACATGTGCCACAAAGACCAACGATCGATATCATCTGCTGCACGTTGTGGTACATGTCTCAGTGTTCAAATTCTCCACAAAAGGGAAAGCTCAAAAAAGAGGTTTTTTTTTCCATTTTATGTAAACAGTTATGCGTACCATTGGGACCAACGCCTCCTCAAACTCGGGGACGATTCTGATGCTTAGCACTCCTTTTGAAGGGAAAATTATAGCTGTTTTTTCTTACCCCGGATTAATACAGGGTGGGCCATAAGTTATTGTACATAGTTTGATGGCTTATTTCTCTGCAGCAGCGACATGTTTTTCGCCTTGTTAGGGCTCGCCTAATAGAGCTGGATTTCCTCTATTTTCTGATCACAAACATGTCATGGAGACTTGCGAGATAGAGGGAAAATTTATCGGAAACTTCCAATGCTGATTTTCGGTGCTGCCAATTGCACTGATTCAGCCCGCAATTTCCGAGCAAAGAAAGCTTCAAAAACAGTTTTTGACAACGGTTTTAAGTGGGATAAAAAATCGCCTTGTATTCGTGGGAAAAATTACCAGATAGAAAAAATTACGAGATATATGTGCAGAATTCACTCAAGAACGGTGTTTATAACAGCACAAAACAAAGCTGTTCCAAAGGTGGCTCGATGAGGAAACCTAGCTTCGGATTTCGAAGGACACCATTGGCCCATATCCAGGACTATTGAAGGGAATGCACAACCATTTCATAGTATTTTTATTCTAGTATTTGGATCATATCCATTTCCTGCCCGCTTTCCTATCTTTCCGCGGAATAACTCTTGAAAGCAAATTCGGTGAAAATCGGCCATCACTGGGAGCATAGGGCGATCTTGGTTTTTCGTTCCCATATTTCTTATAAATTTCATGGGGAACCTTGGGTACGACTGGAAAGAGCACTTCTTGCGCATGGAGGCTCACCACAGGTAAAACCATCTCCAACGATTTGATGGATTCCGCAGGAATAATTGCCACAACAACTCACTTTTTTTTTCGAAAATCTGTTTCAAGGCTAACTGCCCCCAAGCAAAATCCTGCTGAAAAGCCTGATCTTAGTTGAAAGATACTTTAAATCTTTCTCTATTCGGCAGATAAGGAATCGGAATAAACCATTGGTTCCAGGCGGAGAAATAATTCAGCAAACGTTGTACAATAACTTATGGCCCTCCCTGTACACAGTGGTTAAAACAAAGCAGTTCCTCATACTGAGTACAACGAATGAACGAAAGCTCGTTACCAGTCGTTGTATTCACAACGTCCAACCAAACCAAAGAAGAGATAAAACTCATCCAACCCCAAATTTGTTCAAGAATTTCGAATTCCAGAGGGTTTCGAGCAACGAGAAAAATTTTGTTCAAGGTCACTTTCCATTGTTACTACGAGTAGGCAACTCCTGCACAGTCCTACAAAATGTCGTTCTACACTGACATATTTCACCGTTGACGTCTTGCTCGTTTGTAATAGAAACAGCAACAGTTCGACACTGATTCATGACAGCATAAGTAACTACTGATGGACACTCTGCGATACACAGCTGAACCTACGATTTTGCAAGTAAAACAAGATAGATTAGAGTACCGTGCTGCAACACACAGCATAAGCATAGCAGCATGACCCGGTTTTACTGGTACTTCGGGTAAGATGTAAGCAGGAAATATTCTGAATCACATAATAAGTCACTACCTAACTTTCATTAAATAAAGTGTCACCTCCAGTAGAGACGAAGCGCATGTCATCACATATTTTGATTTAAAAGTTGAAAGCGATAATTCAAGCTTTCCCTAGAATTTACAATTGAGAGATTTGAGATTTCCTGCGAATACCAACCAGTTTAAAAACATAGCTTGAGGATGGCAATTTAAGCGATGTTCTCGTTCTTTATTACAGAAAACAGCCATGGACATAAAAAATTGCTGGATACACACGAAACTAATTCTTTGTGGAATATAATAGTAGAAATAGTTGCATTTATCAAATTGAACATGAAAAGACAACAAAAAATTTTTTTTGAACCCATGAAAACGTGTGGAACTTCTAAACTCTTATATATTCTGACTTTCATTTCAAAAAAAAAAAGATTTTTTCTGAAAAAGTTCCACTTGTTAACAACATAAGTGACAAGAACTCAACTAACCGAGTCAGGATTCAGAAAAATATCCAACCACAAGTTCTGCAAAGACTCTTCGTGGGTGGCATAAGACCGGCTTGCTCGTCGCTTCGGTTGGTCAGCACCCTCTGCTGGCTGTTCGCTTTCTTGAGGAGTTTCCATTTTGGAGACCAGCTCCTGTATGCTCTCCTCCTCTGGTTCGCTGATACGCCTTCTTAAGAAAATTTTTCCGCAAAATACGATGGGGAATGAAGACCACCCGGAAGAATAACCTTACCGAACAATAGTCAGGGCAGTCTTCAAAAGGCTGAACCCAAAATCCACTGTGTTCGCAATCGTAACAAGACGTCCATTCGTAGAAAGCAAGACCTAAAACGGCGATAAAAACACCATTACGCCTTCGGATCTGGGCCTAAGAACAACTCACTTTTCCGTCGAGTCCACAGCTGGCTACAACAGCATTCTGAGTGCTGGCACTAACATCCCAAGTCATATGCTCATGCCTTAAACAAACAAATCAGCAAAAGTAAGCGTGCACAAAGTGCTACGTCCAACCTATTTGCGAGAGGTACAACAAAGAAGCCGTCAGCCTTCGAATCAGTGCAGATAAAGCTCACTCCAGTGTTTGGAGGGTCAGTACCCACAAAATATTCTGACTGGCATGAGAAGAATCCAGAGAATAACCGTGGCTGAGTAGTTGCTCGACAACCTGAGCAAAGAAAAAATGAAATTGGTCAGAAGCAGGAGTTGGTTCGGGCTCTAGAATGAGATAACTTCCAGATCCATAAATTTTAAGGATGAATGAAAGGAACAGATTTACCAGCAGTCCGAACTGTACTCTCCTCCAAGACGCACTGGTAAGTTCGAACATCATATACACGAATTAACCGCTCACGAAACGACAGTGCTACTAAAATCATTGTTTAAAGCGGCAGTGAGAAAGATCAGAAAAGCTCCTGACGATGAATAAAGATTGAAAAAGTACCATCTGGCACCAAAATCTGCTATGAGTTCAGTTAAACTAATCAACTGAATTACAAGAACATTTGCAGCCAAAAGAAAACTACAGGTGAGATAGGTTGCGAGTGGGATGCAAGCGGTTAACCCAACAGATCGGAATGAAGCCCGTCTAGTTTGATGATTCATCTGGCAAGATTACATATGACACTTTCTTTTCACAGCAAAGTAGTCCTTAGAATTATTATTTTTTGAATTTGTTTAATTAATCATATAACATCATACATCAGCCGTCATCTAAAGAAGAGGCCAAGTGGTAACACAGCGGATTCTTAACCAAAGGCTCAAGTTTCCTATCCAACCAATGTTTCTGAAGATATTGCTTTTGGTATATTTCTTCTTAGGATGCGATAGCAAAAATGGTGAACATACAGTAGCAGCTTGTTAGGCGAAACTCCGAACCAAATGGGTTTTATTCCGGTTTGCAGGGTTGGCGCCCTGCACCCCTTATTAGAAGCAAATGTGCTTCAGAAAAAAGTGAAAAAGCTACAGCTTCCATGTAAATATCACCAAAAGAACACAAGTAACCTTCGAATCCACAAATAAACGCCGCATGTGTTGCCGGAGAGCACCAGCTCGAATCCAGCAAAACATATGGAGCATCGAGTGAACGTTGTAGATCCCAAATCACGGCTCCCCCTAAATGATAAAATCCTAAGGACTCAGTGGGCGATCTGGAACTGAGTTCTAACCTGCTGCATTCACAGCAACTATGTACTGTGCTTCATCCCTGGTGCACCAGGCGATCGAAATTAACGGAGGAGGATACTGTGGTTCAGAATTCTAAAAACCAAAAATGGCAATTCAAAGACGTACGAATGAAAAAGCTATACAAGCAAAGTAATACCTCCTCACGTGTCCTATCATCACTAAGCCATGGCTTTGGTTGTTGCAGTATTAGAGAAGGTTCGGGTTCAACAACAGGTAACTTCTTGAGGTCAGAGGCGGTAGAGGAGACAGTAGTGGTATCCAATCTGAATATGATAACAGCGAATTTTTGCAAGAACCAAACCGCAGCACGTTGCAGTAAGACCTGTATATCAAAAGTGCTCCCTGTGCTGTTGCCACTGCGACGAAGCCTATCAAAGTGTCGTTCTCAGATGATTTAGGTCGGTCCAGCCAGTGAGCGTTGAGAATCAAACCAAAATTGGATTTTAAGACGAACCACGGGCGGATGTTCGACCTGAAAGAACAATTGCTTGAAAATTCTACGGTGAGCAGAATAAAACTTAATCAAAAGTGATTCAATGTACGAAAAACGTACTGGAGAAATGTCTGAAGGGCTAAAAAGATGTAGGGCTCAACAATTCACAAAAAAATGATGAAGTTTGGTTTGACACGTGACAAAGGAGAACAAAATCAGAATTTCAAGTAAAATATAGAGAAATACCCGATACCGTAGGAAAAAAAACGATAGAAGTAAGCCAAAACCATTTGGTCAATGTGGCTCACCTTAGTCCATCGACGCTGTGCAACCAGAACTGCACCAGGCCTTGTGAATTCTTCATATCCTTGCCTATTAATGTCGACTCACAGGGATAGGTTACAACAGCCACAACTTCTTCACCTGAAATAGGGCAAACCCACGTAATCGACACTATCTATCCTATAGCTCTAGAATTTCAGGTTTTTTTTTGTTTCCAATAATTTCGACTGAAAGCAAATTGGATGTGCGGGTCTGCCATGATGGAAAGAGCAAGATATACTCCTGATGCAGTCCACTTGAGATTTGACGCTCATGTCAGCGTGACCAGGCTATTCGCAAAAAAAAAGAATCGTTCGGGAAGGAGGGTATTTATAGTAGATGCGCGATTGTGTCAGGCACATATATTCATTTGTGCAGGACTTCTCTTGAAAACCGGTCAATACGGCATGAAAACACCTATGACGCCGTAAAAGCGTGAGTCTCAACTGCGTATGGGCTGCGTCAGTAGCGCGTCTGGGCATCTTTTTCAACACATGGTCGCAGGCGCGATGAACGCACGCAATTATTAATAACTAATGGTATAAACCGCCCTATACTCAGGATGGTATGCAACTCACCATTTGGCATAGCATTTGGCGCTACGCTTATTGTATTGATTGGTCCACCACAATAGGCAATCGTTACATAATCGTGGATTTCACGTTTCAGCTCGACTGAGGAGAGAGCTGGTAACCGTTGGCACGATTGTGGGACTTCTTGATAACTGTTCTAGACACAAAAATGTAAGCAAAACTGTAATACACAGGCTTAAAAGACATATGTATGCATCCTACCTTATCTTCACTTTCTCGTATCCGAAAACCAACGGATTCTTTGCTGATGAAAGGCAAACGAGCACTGAAAGGACACCTCTGCGAAGAAAATGGCAACTTCCCAAAATAAAATAGGAAAAACATAAATTCTTGAAACTAACGATTTACATGTTGTTTTCCATACCGATGGCTTAATATCAAGTAGTCGGGAGCAATACGGCAAAGCAGCAGTCTCTTGCACCCATATCTCATGAGCTTTCTTGACATTTTCGACATATTTTGGATATTCAGATATTCCCGAGACACCAGCTGTAAAAGTAATACAATTCTGGATTGCATAACTTCATTTCAGAACAAGAACCCATCAAGCTATACCTCTAACATCAGCTTTCCTAAATCTGAACCGCATTTTTCCATCGCCTGTTATTGACATCCTGGCAGAGGATGACGGAATAACACCAGCAGAAATGCTCGCCCTCGTAGTGGACCGACGTTTTTTCGGCATCTAAGATATTATGATGCGCGAAAATTAGAAATGGAATAAATTATCAGCTTCATTTCCAGAAGAAACTTACCACTAACGAATTTTCCGGGCCAATTAGAGCTTCCAGGGCTTCCTTCGCACTCAGTTCGCTAAGAGGCTGAAATGATCTTTCAAAGAAACGGCTAATAGACAGCCAGAAATAGAACAGACATAGCTGAGGAATTCAAACTACTTAAGTGGGATATTCTATAAAAGGCAGTCCGCTACTAGGAAAAACGACGGAAAATGAGGACCAAGAGGAAAAATAAGAAGAAAAACCAGATCCAACCTACTCTAGTCAGGTAGAGATAGTGTAAATAATTGTGGAAGCGTATAAAAACCTAGAGTTCTGGAACGTCAACTTACCTTAGCTTCTCCGTTGATTGTAATTGTTTCATTAGCTCCTTTCAGAATCGATTTTCCACTTCTCAAATTCACATCACCCAGTGCACCCATCACATTGCCCATCCTTGAAACGTGTTATTTCATAGAGGGAAACGAGCAAGAAGCAAGAGCGGGAAAAACGAGCAAGAAGCAAGAGCG
>KN728744.1:0-11298 GCA_000816745.1 Ancylostoma duodenale
GGTATAGTTTGTCGAAGGGCGACGTCCGTTCGAAAATAATCGACAATGTGATGAGAATGGCGTAAATTTCAATCCTTCCCCAGTGATTCAACAAAAATTTATTCAACCGGAACGAAGTGTTGGTTGTCGCAGGTTTTATAAATATTTTTTGCACAGGGTTTAACCGTTTAATTATTGATTTTACTCTTGAGCAAGAACAGAAAATGCCTTGGAAATCATGTGGAAAATTGTCAAAAAAAAGCAAGAATTCAACGCAGGTTCAGAAGTTGAATGGTATGAGCGCGTAGGTAAACTGAAGCTCAGACGAACGGTGCTTGCAAAATTGAAGGAAGTTGAGATTTTGTGCGAAATATTGCAACTCGCTCCGCCCATTTCGTTCCAGATGCCAAGTCGCATCACGTAGCGTATTGTATTTAGTTCTATCAGCCGCTGGACAATATGAGCGCTCTAAATCAAATAAAAAATAAGTAATACGTGGTTTTTAATAAATGTGTATATGTATAAAATATAGAAAAAGTATAATGATATGGAATAAACATGATGATATGGTGTAGGACGCTATTTCACATCCGGGACCCTAAAAATTTCGAAAGATTTCCTTCTCTGGAGAATGGGAGGTTCCTTGACGTGCTAAACACGAATATCGTATCTTATAATTATTTCAAAAATTAATTAAAAATTAATTACCCACTTTTTTTAGGGTTACGGTAGACCTACGATAAATACGGTATCTCCTTCACTAGAATTTAGCTCAGTGGGGTAACCCCAAGTGGATTAATATAACGAAATAATATAACAGTAATGAAAAAGCACACATGTTATAAATAAATTAACAATATAAAGTAGGAAAAATTTAATCGATTGATGTCCTGAAAATGTAGCTCCCTCTGGATTGCTTCAATATTGGGCCTTCCTACTTACTCCAATTTTGATCCACTATTTCAAACATGAAAAATTTGCCTGAAGTCGGTATGAGGACTTTTGTTTTTAGCTTGTTTTACTTGTTATGACTACTCGAAATTCCATTTGACCTAGTATCTACAGCGTAATCCCAGAAATTCAAGTTTTTCCCATTCCTGGTGGAAATACCCATAGAAAGCAAAGCCACCGCCCCATTGTCCAAGTCTCCTGACCATAAGAGCAGTTTTTGGTGATTTATGCTCCAGAAATACTATATGGAGGCCACGCGAGGCTCGCGCCTCATTTTTTGGTATGAAAACACTCGAGCTGGCGCACATGCATATATCACGAACGTACCTTTACAAATATATTGCCTTGAAATGGTTTCTCGGTGACGATGTCAAGTGCCAAATCGTTATCCTCGCACATCACTTTTGGAGTGCCTGAAATTCCAACCAGTTTGTAGAAAAAGCTCATTAAGGTAAAAAATCAACAGGAAAAGAGGAAAAAAATCATCTTTCGGTCCCATCACACCAGAAAAAAGAAACCGACACTGTGCTTGTGGATAAATTTTCGGTAGTGCTAGTCTGTAGGAGACATCTGTCAAGCTCATAAGGCAGAATGCCTGGGAGGACACCCGTTTAGGAGCAAATAACGGCAGATTTTGCCGCGTCGCGTACCACCGGATCAGCTCGACTGCTGTCGCGGGTATACTACAGGTGCAAACGAAATTGATAAATAAACAACTTTTTCTCATAATCTTACATATACTCGCTTTATTCAGTAGAAACATTAATTTCTAAAGAATACATGGTTCGCTTCCATTTGCTATTGATTACAGTTCTAATTAAAATCTTTGTGTCCTAGTTGACGAAGAAAAATCGATATTTTTGCAGGAGCCATGAAGATGGCAAACAGCGAAAGTTTGCAGAGAGAAATAGAAAGCAGAGAGAAGGGATAGAAGGGAAAAGAGACAGTTAGGAAAAAGGAACAGATAGAAAGGGTAAAACAGCTGTGAATACGGCTACAGTTACTACTACTGTAATGTAGTGCTGCAGATCTACATGAAATATAGCACTCTACGTTGCTACCATCCAGACAACATCAATTTTGATACGTATCGATTAGTAGCGGGTAACGGCGCAGCGGCACCAGCCATGGCACATCGAAAATCAATAGGTATAGGGATCGATAGCGCTGGGCTACACGGTATTATACACTACGCGGAGTATAGCGGCACCGTCACACTTAACTGCATCTTGTCGAGTCACACAGTCGTGATTCCTGGGGGGGAAAAGACGACAATTAATCAGGAAAAAATTGTTTGGAGTAGAAATAGAAGGTAGAAGTCCATGCACAGCAGAATGTTCCCATTTCGATTCTTGTTTACAATCACTATAAATGTGATTTTTGGACGAATTCAGAAGACAAAAAAGAAAATTTGGGAAGAAGCTACATATAACATCATGTAGGCACTGAAACACCACGAATTCTAAGAGAACACCGAGGACAAGAGGCGTCGAAAACATCGTCGAAAAATAATGGACAAACTCGCAACAGAGTTCTCTTCCATCCACCTAATTTTTCCTGAAACGGATGTTTTCTTTCCTTCTATCGTCAGTGCAAGAACTTCATCTAGTTGTAAGTCCTCTACTTGTGAGGAATGTTGTCGGATAACATGGTCGAAAACTTTTCAATTGAGAATCAAAAAATACACAGGTTGTAGGTTTTCTGTTATGAACATGGGCAGAAATGAATTGAAAGAGGGCGAAATCGAAGTTTAATTGCAGCGATGATCTTTTCATATGATTATGAATTGAAATAGTACGGATCAGAGTAGAGGTTGAAATTAACTGGACACACCTTTTTTCCTTTCGCATGAAGAGCGAAAATCAGGAGAGAGTAGGCAACGAGTTTTTCAAGAATCGTTGATAGTGACGTAATTATTTTAAGCGAAAGGAACAATATAATCGACTATACCTTGGTCGAATTTTTTTTTCAAAAATAAAGGAGTCTGTATTGTAGGTATACGGAGCTACAAGTGGGGGTAGAAATGGAGAGAGAGAGGCGGAGCAGCATAAGAGATATGAAAAAAAATTATACATCCGTGGCACAAGAAGAAAGTGTACACTATAGAAATAACATACATAAGTATACTATCTTCTTGATCACCCAATGGATTAACAAAAATGAAATCCGAAAGGAAGATTCGATGGCAATGTAGAGTGAGGCTTCAATTTCAAACTAAAGGACCGCTATGATCAGCAGAGTAGCAGTGCTCCTAAATTCGCTTAGCCAGCCATGCTTGGATGCATGCAACGCACAGTTTAGTTACTTCCGCGAAAAAAAATTTTTTATCGTGCGAATAATTCAAATGTAGCGGTCCATGTATAACCCAGCAAATATGAATTGTTTTGAAAGTAAGTGCACTGCTCTTGAAACACCGGACCATTCCTGTACATGGCCCAGAGCGCTACTCATGGCCAAGGGCAGGTTGGAGCGGAATAGATAGACATACATATAGAGCTCACTGCAGTGAAGAGTACAATGGGCCTTTTTTTTAGCAGAAAAAGCAGATCTTGACCTTTCAGACCCCTTTTTTTCCATTCTGACCCTTTATCCCGTTATACATTTCTATGTCACCTATTCATGCACTAATATTGCTGTCCTCTCGGAACTGCGTCCTTCTTTTGGTACAAAAGAATCGTATAAATGTGGAGTGCGACATTTTCGAGGGTTACAGGTCACACTGGTTTCGATAGAGTCTAAGAAGATATTCTAATCCTATTTCTGCTGTACTTTTACGGAACATTTTAGATTGGGATTAATTAGGGCCAAGGAAAAAATCATTGCCCCTTTTCGGTTTTTTTTTTCGAAACTCAGGCAAAGAAGCCCTAGCGAAATTGAAGGGTATCTCTCACATCTGAAGGTTGCTACATTGAAAGAGCACTTAGATTATTACGAGACAATCATATGTCGTCGTTGCCAAATTGACAGATTTCGCATAATTCCAAAAGCAATTTGGCCTTAGTAACTTTTGCTCCAACGATATGCCAACTTACACTCTTGAGAAAGGCGAAAGCGAAGCTGGGATGGTCGTAGAAAGTCGAGATAGTCTACTAGATAGCTTGAAAAAGTACCAAGTCCTTGGAGAAATTCGACCCTGACCTCTGTGACGTATTGTCCAACGACGTGTAAAATTACACCATTCATAAAGTCTTTTTGTGGACCGAGAATGCTGTATCACTATGATTTGATGGAAAGTGCATGTACATTATGAGCGAAATAAAGAAATAATATGGGTAAAAGAATGAAAATGGAATGAATATGAGAGAAGTACCAGAATGATGGATAATTCGCGGCCCTTAGTTGGCTTATCAAGAAGCGTACGTTGGAGCCTTGTCGGGTAGATGGCACAAGGTGGGCTAATGTTAAGATGCATCGCTTTGTTGGGCAACGATTACCCATGATTGGTTTCGAATTTCCAATTTGTGAGGAAACCTTTTCGGCGGAATTAATGAACATATCCGGGAAGGTTTTAACCAACTCGCTTTTCTACAGCGGACGAGTTTTCCGGACAAAATAGGCATGCCCGGGCTGTGCACCCTAGTCAGTGATGGTAAGTAATGGTAAAGATGACAAGATACACTAAATTTTGCACGAAACCTGGCCCTTCACCAATCACTGAGATTACCCAGGTTAAACGAGTTAGCATGCTCAAATTTATAGCATCCAAATTTCTATCCCACTTTTTATAAAACAAAACCAAAAAAATTCAAACATGATTTACCCATCTCTAACTCGGCTTTATACGTTTACCCTGGGTAAACCCAATGATGCATGCCGGCCCTGTTGAATGAACAGGAACCTTAGGACCTTTCCGGGGACGTTCGCGAAGTCCACCACTGGGAGGTGGACCATGAGCCGCGTTCACCTCAGGGTAAGGTAAACCCAAATGACGGCTGAGTGGAAAACCTTAACAAATATATGTGGAAATAGTAAAAGGTTTCGTTTTATGCCTAACAGATTCAAAAGGTAGGGTTGTGTTTGTAAATAAATAAAATAGTGGGGTTTCAGGTAGGGTTGTGTTTGTGAATAGACGGTTTAGTGAAGGCATTCAAGGAGGATGTAGCTCTAGCGTTACAGTAGATATCAGATCTGAATTGCACCTAGATGTCGCTACAGTATGATACAGTACACTACAGCATGTCAACATTGAATAAAGAGACGAGCTGACGACTTACCAACTATACTATTCTCAATGAACGAAAAATCAGCAGATACAAGAGGTAGTAGGAAGAGGACGAGTTCCGCAGGGCTGTACATGGTCGGAATGGCTGTAGGGGGCGCGGGCGGCGACACGATGAGGGAAGTCCCTCCCCCGCGGGCCGCCTCCCTCACGCTGACCTCGGGGCCCGCGCGCTGACATCGAATCGCCAGCGACAAACTGTCTCAATTTTTCTGTACTCGCGTGTTCCACGTGTTCTCATCCCCGGTTCACGGGGGTGCCAGGTCAAGTGCGGGGCAATTTCAACGCCGCTAGGTACGGTTAGCCGGCCCGGAGCGCGAGTTCAACACCTAATTGGTTACACTTACCGAACGTGAGTTTGGTTGTACTAGTTCGCCGGCTCGGAACTGTGTCAAGTTGGTCAAAGCAGTCGGATTGCGCCGCTAGTAAATAGAAAAACTGCAATGGATGCGGGTACTCGAACTAGCACTTTGAGTAGGACACCAAATATTAGGTATCAAATACGGCAGCATGAAATGGTGCAACTGCACTTTTTGGGAACAGAACAGAAGGAAGTAATTTTCAAGGTTGCTGGAAAAATTTGTTTATTTAAACAAATATGAGTGGTAAAATAAGAGATTTTACCGTCACATTATAACATTAATACATATATCATTATAAATAACACATAAATGAACTTTATAGACTCTGCACTGAATCGCTGCAACTGCAGTCGAAGCACTACTCGCCAACAAAAACATCCAGAAACGACAGAGTTGAAGTTTTGGGAGGGGGTTCACGGTAGAAGGCTCAAAACAGCGTTATATGTGTTTTCTAAAAAAACCGTATGCATACCTATGACTTTTTTGTAACCCAAAACAATTAGTTGCTAATAAGTGTCCGTCAATTATTAACAGTAGCAATTAATTTTAAAAGGAGGACTAAAAACAAAACTAATGACTACAATGACTGTACCAATTTATTATATAATAATTCACTATATATAACCTATATATTTACTATATATGTTTACTGATAATAATTAACTATATATTTACAGTGTAATAATTTACTATATACATATAACCCAGTATCTGAATCTGAGCAAAAATCTTCGCATCCCCATTAAAGTGGAACAATTCAGAAAATTGGCAGAACGATTTATCAGGTCATCAAATGTTTCCAATACTTTTCAATAGAATATACTGTTTCGTTCATGTACTATGGTTGCTATCATCTATGATGTGTAATATACGTCATTTGTATTTCTATTTCTGCCCACATGGTCTCCCTATCTAATAAATAAATAGATAAATAAATACATAATGTACAATGTAATGTTGGAACGGAAGATTTTGAGGAGACTGAAAGGTATGGCATCATGCAATAGTGAAGAAAATAAGCGAGAGCTTGGAAGAAGTGCTATATTATCAAAAGAAACTCGGTAAAACTTTGCCTAACTTTAATTAGGTACCTTCTAATTTCTCAATGGACAAGACAGCAATAAGTAGTAATAAATAAGAACGTGTTAACGTATCCAAATTTACCCTTTACCTTGTAGCCATCATTGAGTCTATTCATGCGCGACTTTACCTTAACCCAGCTGCTAACCCTGGTAACCATATCCATGGTTATGAGATACAATGTTCTAGATCTCGTCATCATCATTGCACCAGAAGCCTATCATCTACACCAATGACGCGGACTAAGCTTCTGGATGGAAACAGTGTTGATGTCTTGACGAAGAGTGAAGGCAAGCAATGTAACCAGATGCAGTCGTCCCTTGTTGTTAGTTGCACTTCAGCCATGTCGGACTCCACACAATCTAGCCAACATGTCTTAAGCCTTCTTCGTGGTCTGATGCCCTTAACATCTGAGATGAGTGCAGTTTTGGCTACAGACCCACTTTCTCTGTGCTGCACGTGTCCGAACCAACGCAATCGGGCTTTTTTCATTTTATCAGTTACCAGTGCGACTCCAAAGGGGGAGCGAATCACCTCATTCGAGACTCTGTCTTTTAACATCACACCCATTGACCATCTTAGCATTCGCATCTCCACTGGGTGTAAGACTTGCTTGGTGACCTTCGTGGCTGCCCAGCACTCCGTTTCTTCTTCTTCACTTCGTCTGATCTGACTGAACTGGTGCATTTTAGGCTAAAAAGGTGAAATTTGCTATGTTGCATTCGCTCCAGGAGAGGTCAATGTGAACGATATCTAGATCCTTTGACAGTATCTCACTGTTATAGTACAGCTATACAGGAGTGATATACAAAGAAGGACTTGTGCAGGAGCAAAACCTCACTGTTTCGGCAGACAATCTCAATGTGCTCCATACCATTTTACTGCAGAAGAAACCTAAGCAAAAATGCACGGACACTTATTAGCAACTAATTGTTTTGGGTTACAAAAAAGTCATAGGTATGCATACAGTTTTTTTTAGAAAACACATATAACGCTGTTTTGAGCCTTCTACCGTGAACCCTCTCCCAAAACTTCAACTCTGTCGTTTCTGGATGTTTTTGTTGGCGAGTAGTGCTTCGATTGCACTTGCAGCGATTCAGTGCAGAGTCTATAAAGTTCATTTATGTGTTATTTATAATGATATATGTATTAATGTTATGGTGTCTACACTATCTACATCGTATGGTATCGAGGAGCCATAAAATAGGATTTCAGTGATGACTAAATGCGGAATTTGCAGCAAAGATATCGTTAGGCCGTTTTTAGGACAAGGTACGGCTTCATTCAGAGAAACTTGAGGTGACGTCTCAAAAATTTATCTCTCTTTTATACGAGTTAGTTCACTTTATGAGTTTTCAGACTGAATATGACTGCTTATTTCTCTTACTTATCTCTTTATTCTTTAAACACTCTTTATCACATCAGCACGACATATGTAAGTCATGCTTCTGTAAGGGGAGCTCGGAAGAGTTTTGGTACGGTCAACGATTCGGCTCTCGACGTCTTGCTTGATGGACGGCGTTGTGCGGCACGAAAGAGAGTTGAAAGCAATCATCAGAAGCTAATGAACAAACTCATCTTTCGCTGTGTTGACTTCGAGATCCTGCGGCTGTTCCATTGCAGCTCTTGAGAAGACGTTGATATAGTGGTGTTCCACTAATCCACTGGCAGCTCTGGCTTACGGCCCAAGTTCGCCAACTGAGTGTTGGGCCGGGTGCTCTCACGGAGATGTTGGTGAATGGTGTAGTGAAGGGTGTAGGATGGGTGTAGTGAAGAGAGCGGTGGAGCACTAACCGTTCAGTATGACACCCGGAGAAGGATTATTTATCTCTATATTTTATCTATATTTTATCTATCTCTTATTTAACTCATTCCTTTTCTTCCATAGATGAAGGGCTTTTAGTTTTCCTATGTGTACTGTATGGTATTACCCATACGCTATACGATGGACGCTGCGCGAATTCTTTTCATATTTCTTAAACCTTAAAATAATACTCTTTGCTCCTTTATGAGAAAAGCTGCCACAGATGCGGATCTCGGGGATCCCGGAACTCCAGTAACTAGTCATACTTCCTGCACAGTTTGATTACTTGAAATGTGCACGACTGCGCTCGTTTTCGCTCTCTTTGGTTTGTTGTATTTGCCAGTCCCAGTTACGCATAGTTTGTGCCCCAGTTCGAGCACGACCAGTACATCATCGTCGGTTCTCCGCACAAAAACAAAGAAGGCGTCGCAGAAGGACGCTAGCCACGACATTCCAGTTAAATTGATGGGCACAAAAACCCGCAGCCGGTCTCTCCAGACAACAATGCCCGTGTCGCATTAATAGCGCGACTTAGCCACCAAGAACACCTCGCGAATTTCGAGTCAAATCAAGTCAAAACACTTGTGATGTAATGGACCCTTGCTAAAGAAGTTGTTAAGGTACTATTCAAAAAAGAGCGAAAAGTCTCGAGCTTACTTCGTAAAGAAGCTCGTCCAAAGCCGGCTTCGACCTCTGAGGTTTGTTCTGCCATGAACTGTTCATGAAATAAACTTCAAATAGCTATTTATCTAAACTCACCTAATCTATGAGGATTTATTTAGTACAAAGCTAGCTCAGCTAGGTAGGCATGACAGGTGCACACCATCTCTAAATCTCTCCTGGCAGAACCTCAAAGTTCAAATTAGACCACTATGAACGAATCGAAATTCAGCTTCAGGATCGAGAAAGTGTGAGACATTCATGTGTTTTTCCCCGAAAATTTTTTAGATAGGGAAGATTTTCTAAGTAGACGTTTCAGGCAATTATTAGGTCGTGAAGTATGAAATGTCCGATTTTGAATAAGAGGATTTTGAGTTTTGTTTCTAAAGCAAGATGCGGTATACGATATCCAGGTATGCTCCTGCTTGGTTGCGCAGACAGCTCAGAAGCGTGAAAAGTTAGAGGCGATCAAGTGCCGAAGAGCGTTTACGACATCATGTTGAAAATTGAACACTTTCCCCAGCAAGAAGTGTGCTAATCCTTGAGAGCAATAGTGATCGAATAGAGCAAGGTTTGGCCAGTGCAGTGAATGGCAGCTGGGTCCTCACCCCTGCTCCTTTGAAGAGCGTGGATTCGTGAAAAATGGTCAAAATTTGGCACCCATTTTTGAAGTTCAAACTGGGAAATTTTCGTTTACCGAACCACTTTTAATAGTCATATTGCCTTGAATATCTAAATATTACTGGATTACAAAGGCCACACCTTGCTGCTTACGCTGACCTAGTTTGACTCCTATCCGCTTCGGCTACGGCTTCCAGCTCATCGATATCCAGACCCACCATAAGGCTCACTTTGCAGCTTCATATCACCTGGGCTGAACTTCCCAAGCAAACGCTGTTAAGTGCATTTACTAGGGAAATATCCCTAAACACTGCCTGATGTTTTCAGCTTTCTCTGCTCCAATGCCTGGAAAATGGAACTCATTTTCCAAAATGACACGACTTTTCGTCTTTGAGTAGTTCTACAAAAAATGCTTCCAAACAAAAATTTGAGGACTGATTTAAAAAGGAGGAACTGATTTTGAAAGAGGGAGGATGTACCTTCATAATAAAAAGAAAGATGAGAAGTGACCTATTAAAGCTTCGAAGGTAGCGGCTGTCAAACTGACTGCTCACAAAATCGGACATTTCATACTTCACAACCTAATATATCAGAGGTTATTGTTTCTTGTCCCTTTTCCTTTCATTGTTCCTCAGCCCGTTTCATTTCGCTCTCTCTGAACTCTCGTTCTACGATGAGCCCTAAATTAATGATGAACCTACCGTTGTCCCCGGCTATTCCCGCTTTTGCCCCTGGTCGTAGGGTTCCTCCTCTTCACCCCACCATTACCCCACTATAATTGTGAACCCCACGACGGCTCCACCATCTACCCCCGGTGGGACTGCCGCTTGCCCATGATTGGCATGCCTATTATGTATATGTAGTCACGGGATTATGGTGGATCCACAGTGGTACGTAAATTCAGAGCCATACCTCTCTTGCTTTGGCTTCTGTGGTATTTTATGGCTGCAAGAAGAAAAACACGTCAGGACACCCGTACGCATCTACAGAAGCTGTACTGCGAAAGGACACTTACTTTGCATGTGCGAGAACTTGTCCCCAGGCGCTTTTTTTCCACTGATTTCTCTCTATCGTTTAACCTGCATCTGTAAGCCACCTTTCTAATCGAGTCTTTCATTTATCAAAGTGGCTTCATTATTACTAGAAACCGCTGAAAATTATCTTGCTCAAATTTTACTGTGTTAATTGAGTTATATTAGGCTGAGTGAAAAGAGATGTCCTACTCGAAATGCCACTAAATCGTAGAGATAATTAAGGAGCAGCATAGCGGAGCTCATTCAACATTTCTTTTGTGAGTCCTACTAAACAATAGATGACTGTAAAAATAGTAAGGGGGTTTAAAAGTTAACAAAATTTCTCTCTCAATTTTGACTATGTTGTGAAATCCATCCCAAATGACCACCTCTTTCTCGAGGCCAGCCGCAGCTTTTCGGGATCGCTTTGCCATGAATAGTTCAGACAAAAGTTCCTTCGTTGTTGCTTTGCAAAACTGCCAGGATCATATGAGAAAAAAATCTAGGAATTCGGGAGATGAGAAACAAAACTGTCCTGCTACCGTCGCTTGGAATAAAACCTAGCCTTCAAAAAAAAAAAAAAAAAAAAAGGCAGTAGCGGGAGGAGCT
>KN728746.1:0-18916 GCA_000816745.1 Ancylostoma duodenale
GGCATAATACAAGGATACAAATAATAGAAATAATACAATAATAAATGAAATCAAAACCATTGCACACAGTCCTTCAATCACGTCCGTGATAGAAACTGAGAAGAACTATGAATGCGATAAGATCATATTGTAGGGAAAATTGCCGAATATTTAGACTTGTGAGGATGCGTTCGAACATCAATGGAGGCACCTTAATTTGGCTCGCGAGCAATACACACTTCGATATGAAAGCAAGTATCTCAGGGAGTTAGGAAAAGCAATGGATTACATCATGGGATTCGCTGTTTCTGTTGCCATTCAACAAACCCTTATGGAAACAGCCCTGGCAGGTGATTTCTCTCTGATACATAAAGATGCAAGATACTTGAACATGGTTGTGTTAAAGGTTTGGTCGCGGCCGTTGCTTGGCCAGTGGCCATTCTTTCTTGTGCTTCTGTACTGGACAATCCATGGAATGTCTGTGTAGCAAGAGCAGCTGAGGTATGAATACTTTAGAACCACCCGCAGAAAAAGCGGCGCGTTCATTAGGTCGATGCATTTCTTCTAGGTTGGAGAACATCTTGCAGAGCTGCTTCTAAGCCGCTCGCATGGAAAACGGCCAATATCTCTGGTGGGATTCTCCCTGGGTGCGAGAGTTATTTATCACTGTCTCCTTGCAATGAGCAAGAGGGCAGAGTCAGCAGGTGACCCGTAGATGAATGTTTCTCCAGCATGAGCTTGTAAATCAAAATTCTCCATTTCAGGTATAATAGAGGATGTTATTCTCCTGGGAGCTCCTGTGTCCGCGTCTCCTAAGCAGTGGGCACAGTTGTGCACAGTTGTAGGAGGTCGAGTGATTAATGGATATTGCGAGACGGACTGGCTTCTGAGGTACTTTGAACCATGTGCTTTGGATGATTCGCACCGTGATGGTAAAATATGTACCGAAAAAAATGTAACTGTTCAGACTCGAAGATGACTCCATCAAATTATAGCAAATCTTACCGCGTCAATATGGATCGCTTTTTCACTCCTACTTCAAAATCTGACATGTTTATAAGAACATAGTAATGTAATTTAACGTTTATTACATATGTGTGTGATAAAATCCTCACTCGTCATCAGTCAAGGTACCCTGTTTTAATGATGGCGATTAAGACTGTGCTGCCGTAAAAGATCGTAGTGAACAATGGCTCCTGAACTCCTGAATCTTCCTACTACTTCAGATTCCTGTACCGCACAATGAGCGTGCAGTTCACAATAGCTGGCACAGGTCCTGTAGAGGATAAGAGCAATAAAAAGATATTCAACTACAATCTCAGTCACATAGTGAGTCACTACCGCAAATGTCCCATTCGGAATGTTTTATGTATACTGTCAAAATTCAGGTTAAAGGCCACCTCGATTACTCAAGGAAACTGTCCGAGGTGTTGGCGGCCGTTGGAGTTGCTGTTAAATCGTTATCTCCTGCTGATCTTTCTCAAGAGAATATGCGAGAAGCAATAGGAGAAGCGGAGGATGCACTGACAATCTCAGTTCCTGCTAAGGATGATCTCAAAGAGGATTCCTCGCGTGATATTCAAAATGATATCAATGGCATACGTGAAATATCAATTAAAGACAAAGAAACTGCTATGAATTGAAGCAACACCTTTCTTGCTCCTTTTATTTGCTTATCTCTGTATCTCATTGTTGATAAGTGCCCCCATTCTATCAATTCCAATTGTGATCTTCTCCTACGAGTTTATTTGAACTAGTCACCTCACTTTTCTGAAATTACTTATGAATACAGAGTCAACTAACATATAAATAGCCCGTCCTAGGAGGTCTTCTTCTAATTTTCCTATTGCAACAAGAACACCATCAAATTTACAAGTTAAAATAAAGCTGAATTATTCGTTTTGTTGAGCGATTAGTACCCGTATTGGAACACAAGTGTTCAAGCTTTCAATGTCTTATATAATATGTTTCACACCAATCATCGCAAACATCTTCGAGGAAAATAAAAGCTATAGTAGGAGCATAAGTCACTGTTCGACTTTGTTCCCTCAATTGTCTCAAAAATGCCTCATCTCCGCCAAAAACCAATACCTTATATTCTTTTCTTTGCTAGATAGAAAAAGCTTTGCAGAGTTGACCTTGAGGCACATATCTAAAAAAGCCCACAACATCTTCGATGAGAGCTTATTTGTGGAAAATTCGGAAAGCCCAAGGAATGCTGTTTCTAAGGATATATGTAAACAGTTTTCACGGATATACTCTACAGACGGCATACCCGGCTTCGTTCGGAATTTTTACTATCTCGGTTCACGTTGATAAGGACAATTGCAATCTCCCATAAATTCATTTCAAATGCCAACAATTATATTGATCAGCATGTTAAAAAGCCCCAGTAGATTCCATTCTCGCTGAAAAGTAAACGAAAAAAAGATCAGAAAAATTGTTCCGATGCTAATCAAATGAGGAAGTGCTCGTCATATTTATTTATTTATTTACCTATTTAGATGCACATGAGTGTGCTATACAATGATTAGACACGAGCATAAGATGTAAATGAGAAGTTCTCCAGGTACAGTACAAAAGTCCAAAGATATTTCACGATGTTCCCCTGTGCTTGAGGTATGAGTGGTACTACTTTTTTAACTTTTTTCTGCTTAGCAAAATCAATGAGGCATCAATGCAATTCGCCCAAAACTGCCCCCACGAACAGAGAGGACATCAAGATCCGTATATGCTTTAAACCTGAGCAATTCAGTTTTTTTTTTGATACCTCTGCTCAAGTGGGATAAAACCGTAGGTTCTTCCTCTGTCGGTTCCTCGCAGTATCCCTTTACTCCTTGCTTCAAAATTTGCTGGCAGAAAATAAGGTATAGAATTCATAAGACAATAGGTTACAGAAAAATCAGAATGGGTAACAGGGAGCCAAATTTCGAAGATCGCTTTGACTGGAGAACCCCTCGTCCGCAGAAATTGATAAAAGCTAAGGGGCAATCTGAGGCAGAAATACCAGAGAAATGAAACTGTTTATTACGGATGTGTTGGTACATACGGTACTACAGCAGTTCTGTACTGAGATTGTGGGCAGGTATATCCATATTTAGCTTTTCAAACTGTTCGAATGCCTCAGTATAGAGCAGAGATGAGCGGATTATCCGTATCCGGTTAACCATTCAGCCGTTGTCCATATGTTTTAGTCTATCTGTTATCCGCACCGCTTTTGGCGCCAGATAACGGTGCGGATAATGCCGAAAATAGTGAATTCATTTCGCACGTTTTCACCAGAGGGAAGCTTTCATTTCAAGAAAAGCCGTCGTATGCCATAGCGTGTTTCTCCTCATAAATAGTTTAGAATCCTGAAGCGATTTAGGAGTAGGTACAGATTTGTTATTTGCCCAGGAAGAAATGCTCTTGCCTAGGCTTTCTGGGTTGTCCGACTATGTGAGAGAATGAGCTCGAAATCATTATTCACTTGTAGGAAGATCAACAACGTTCACTAGTGTTGTGACCATTAACGACGTTGGAATTGATGACCTCGAAGCTTAGCGATCAGCGTTTTCTCTTTCACGAAGCGGTTCAGTTGAATTCGTTGAATACTACTGTTTTATCAATTTTTGAATGCATTAATCAAACAGTGTTAAGGAGTCAGTACGATCATAATAGTCAGGAAGTACCAGTATATCAGAATCCGACAAAGGACATATGAAGTGTAAGGACACTCAAAAAATCGCGCTGTCGTCAATGGATTCTGAAACGAAACCTTGGGAGGAACAACGTTCGCTATGGGAATCTTTGCACTGATGGGCCGGAAATGTTCCAGACAAGTATCGCGCTAAGCAGCTAATGTTCCAGTCAAACTACCGAGTATCCAAATATCACTGGGAACTATTGTTTTCATAGTAAACTCTAGGTACTATGTATACTTACCATTTTATAACGAGCGTCATTCTCAAAATGGCAAAATTTTGATGGTTAAAGAGACGAAGGATCTGTGCTATTTCTTAAACACGCTATTCCTGTTTCTCTTTTGCCACTTTTGATACCGTAAAATGTGATGTCTTGTACCATCTGGGACACTTCTCCGTTATTCGTTACCCGGTATCCGTCATCTGGTCATTTTTGGCCAATCCGTTATTCGCACCGTTATCCGGGTCGTGAAAAATCTCGAGACCGCTCATCTCTGGTATACCCTTCTGTTTCATGAGCACAAGTGGGCGAAGAATCGATAAATAACTACTAGGTCGATATATCCGTACAGAAAGACTCTCACATTCGTGTTCAGTGTGCTAGAAAGTTTTCCAGCAAACATGTTAAAAAGGTCTTGTCATGTCCTGGCAAAAGTTACGAAAAACCAATAAAACTAATAAATCAACAAACAGGTACCTAGGTGCAAAATGCTTGTTATATTTGGGAGGCGATCAAGTGGTACGCCGCAACACGACCGCGCCGCAGGCGTATGTTCCTCAAGTCCAGGTTGATCCTTCAAGCTTGACGCACTAAATAACATCGGTGACCACTCCCTCACAATTTGTGGGTCCCGATAGCATACATATGTGCCACTCAAGCTTATAAAACTTGTTCACTTCCCCGCAGCGCTGCCCATACCTTTGAAGAGTGAAACTGCGACGCTCACATGATTCGACCAATCGCAGCCCAGCTGCGTACCTCTTGTTACGCAGCCGTTATATTTTTAGTTTCGACGTATTGGAGAACAGCAGTAAACCTGTCCTCGCCGAACCGAAAATAGCGAAAAATCAATAAAATCTATATAACTGATAAGCTAATTAATGACCCTTGGTAGCCTAACCTCCACCGGCTCTGAAAGATCTTCATACAGAATTCGGTCCGAAGTGGTTAATTCTCCGCGATTTCTATTAAAGGCAGCACCCACGGAAATTTTCGCCTCGAAGACCCTGATCCAGTCGCGATCCAATCGATTGTGGGGTCAATATTGCAACAACTCAGAGATTCCGGGACGGCGAACGCAGGCCGAACACAGGCCGAACACGTTTCAACAGCAGTTACACCGCGAGGTGAAAGCTTATTTGTCGCCCCACGAGCTGCATTCGCCCCTAGAAGGCTGTGTTCAGGGGGCGATGAACTGGTTTGCATGTCTGAAACCTAGGATCGCAGCTGAATCTGGGCACAGGGCTGTGTTCGTGCTGCAGACTTGAGTAAGTGGATGCTTACCCAAGCTCATCCAAAAATAGTTCGCGTACGCGCTTACCGCGGCGGCGCTTGGGGGACGCTGGAGTCACCGGCGGACCTCCAGATCCGCGCCGCATCCGCACGCGTCCGCACCGCGCGGATCTCGTCTGACCGATTATTGCACTGGGCCACGGTTTCACCGGGGCCTCAGCCGGCCTGACGAGTCTCGCAGGGCTCGCCTTTTCTCCGCCGAAGCGGAGACACAACTAAACTTTGATCCTCAACCAGCGGCTTATATACCCCTCCCAGGGGGCGTGTCGCCACGTGATAAAGAGCAGAAAGAGCGGAATGCAGCAGTTCTTCCTCTTGCAGCAATGACTGCCTTCAATTTCTTGGGGGCGTGGCTTTGCAGGTCGTGCTGCGTTTGCCTTATCCAGTTATGTGAGAAGAGCACTAGTTGGAACTTTATCTATCACGAGTAATAACAGGTAATACCTGGGTCAGCAGGATCAGAAGGCAGTAAGTTTTACGAGTTCTCGTGCTACCACCGAGCACCATAATCATCCTTGGAGCGCGCAAAATAGCAACTATCAGCTGATTGGGCGCTGGTTTCAAGCGGCAGTCATTTATGTCCACCTTTTTCTTCACTAATTTCAACCAGTACCGCATTATTTTGGTCTGATTTCCCCATTTTGTTTCCTTTTCAGCTATTTTTGGTTAATATAATTTCTTTTTTTCTATGAACATCCAACATCTTTACATGAAATTCCTCAAATATTTTATTATTGTGTTGTTTAGTTTGTTATACCCTACCAAAAGGCTTTGTTTTTTTTTTCACCTGAGTCCCGGCTGTATGATGAAAAACTTATTTTCTTTCTGTTTGTGCCAATCCTTTGCCTAAAAGCTGCCTAATTAGTTAAATGTTCAACTGCATCAAGAAAATAGGTGATAGTGATGGCACCGTTATCAACTTTTTTGCTTAACCCCAACCGTGCAACTCTACCACAATGCCCTAACTTAGCAAAAAGGAAGCTTCTCAAGATCGGTTTTTTAATGTGTTCTGACAAATTTGTACATATTTCCTATGGTCCTCATAGCGAAAAACATAATATTGCGCTGAAATCTCGGTGAGTGATTCTTCCGTGGGTACTGCCTTTAATTAAATACACGCAAATGTCTTATATACAAACTTCCATTTTGTATATCCACCTCTCTAAAGACAGGTAAGGACCCAGATTTTTCTAGCGTCTGATAACGAGAGCCTTGCGAAACCCTATACAGAAAAGGAACGGGGATCGAAAAATGAATTACTTCCATCGCATGTTCCCATAATAATCAACCTTTACCCAGTTTGCTCCGGAGAAAATTTTCCACTAAAAATGCAACATTCTACGAATGATTGTGACTGAAAACTAGACCGAAAATGCTCTCCTGCAATGTCTAAATTCATTAGCATGGTCGACTATGGACCAACAGTGACTCGGAATGTAGAGCTATCTGAGCATCTCTTGAAAAACCTTCTTTTTGTGCTTGTATAAAGAAGCTGTACCTATGTAGATTTTGCGTGATCTTTTTGTAATCTCATTATACAGGGCGGGCCAATGCCTTATCCCATATAGAACCGCTGTCAACAGCAAACTCAGTCCCATGGTAGTGAAATATACCGCCAAGAATAATGATGAGGCGGGAAAAACTCCCATAAATAGCTTAGTTGTTAAAGGCAGCACCCACGGAAATTTTCGCCTCAACAGTTTTGTCAGTGTAACGATTCCCTGAACGTAGGGAGAGCGTCGAGACACAAATCACAGTAAAACACTTACTACTCGCATTTACCAGGGCATTCCTTAGGAATCAGCTGGACTAGTAACAGGTCAAGCGTACGAGTTATCACGCTTGAAACAGAAACTGCTTGGTGCGTAATGAACGTCGGATATCAGCTGTTTTATTATCCGTTTGTCATTCCCTTAACGTATTCTAGTACTTAGACTCCTCTTCTCCCTTTATTTTCACTATTGGTTGACTATTGGTTGACTCTCATTGATTTTTTTCATTGAGCGATTTTGTTTTGAGAAATCTGAACTTGACTTCAGTTTTTTTTTGGTTCATTTTATGACTCCTTGCTTTTTTACTAGCTTTCATATTCGTTGCTTTGTTTCCTTTAATGGTCATTTCTCTCAGTCTGCTCCGGGAAAAAATGCAAAACAATCCAAATAGGTGATTGCGCGAGAAAAAAGATAGCAAAAAGCGGCATCATCGATTTTCTTCCTTTCGGTCGACACTGCAGGGCTCGCGCAAATCGACTCAACCTCTATTGAGGTAGTGATTGGGAGCCCTGTAAAAGACGAAAAATTCTCGGTTTTGATAAATTTCAAAGCCTCAGCAGCGTTTAGCGCACGCAAATACCACAAACTAGTTCACATTCTCCAGGTTGAAGTTTTCCGTAGGACTGTAGTCGTTCTGTAAGTTTTTTGCTTGGAGCTGATGCCAACATTTGTTGAACCAAAAGTATCCTTTCAAAATGTTCATTATTGGTGATCAGCTTAAGTGACCCTCATTCATCCCGTCCCCCTTTCCTCAAAAAATGTGGTGAAGTTGCATGAATGGTGAATAAATTCTTCTAAAATGCTCGCTTTATCCATGTTCAGCGTTTCGAAAAGTCCCAGAAGGCACGTTTTCACCGACTCATGTGCAAGAATGCCGAAAAATCAATAAAAAGACAAATCGATAATTCGGTCAAAACGGTTACCATATTCGTGTTCAGCACACTGATATACCTCAGTAGATATGTTCTTACCGCCCAGCGGGCAACAATAGCGAAAAATCAATAAAATCGATGAAGTCATACAAAATGGTTGCCATATTCGTGTCATGTCTTTATCGCCCAGTGGGCAAGAATAACGAAAAATCGATAAAATCGACCAAACGATATTTCGCCCAAAACGGTTGCCGTGTTCGTGTTCAGCGCACTGAGATGCCTCAGTAGACATGTCATCTTCCCATAGTGTAGATTAGCGAAAAATCAATAGAATCGATAAATCGATAGAGTCATACAAAATGGTTCCCATATTCGTGTTCAGCACATTGAGATACTCCAGTAGGCATGTTTTTACGGCCCCGAGGGCAACAATAGCGAAAAAATCAATAAGTCGACAATTTGGTGCGAAGTGGTTGTCGTGTTCGTGTTCAGCGTATTGAGGAACCCTAGTAAGCATGTTCTCGCCAGTCCCTGGGCAAAAATAGCGAAAAATCAATAAAATCAATATAATCGATAAAACAATCGATAACCCCAAGTGCAAAGTGGCCTATAACCTAACTTTCATTTTTATGTATACAGATTGTGAACAAAATGTCGAAATAGAATTATGTAAAGAGTGAACCAAAAAATAGTGATGAAATAAGGTGTATTTATGGTGCAAGAGGGTATTCATTTCAAAGAATCGAACAAAAAATTGTAAATGGTTTCTCCACAGGACGTCAGAGGTCTATACGGCTGCCAAGAAAAAGGTTGCTGAGGTGTGCTCAACGAAGCACAAGCTTCACTTATGCGCAGAACAGTGAACATGAAGGATAGCCTAGAAAAAAGGCAGTAGTTTCAAAATAACCTAGTACTTTAGTGTCTAAAACCTTCCATTACAGCGATCAAGTCATTTGCAGATCTGAGTGACTGTGAAGGCGCTATCGTGAGGGAACCCCTGAACGCACGGCGAAGTCGATGTGATATAGGGAAACCATAACAGGGAATAGAACGGGAACAACTCTACTAATACCAAAGATCTTGATTAAGCTAAACTATTGCTCTCTTTGTATTTCTGCTTACACTAAGAAGAAGATTCAATGGATTAATAGCAAAAGCGAAGAGAGATATAATTTGGGAGCATCGATCTATGCGCTGGAGTAGTAGGCTAAGCCTAAGGCGGTCCAGACTAGAGAAGACGAAAACTGGTGGATATGTTAAGGAATAGGAAAGATGTGAATGATAGACATGTACAAGAAAGTAAATTTCATCCCATTTTAGACCTCAAGATGTAGCAAAGAAGGGATGTCTTCGTCAGCATGGGAACGCAATCACGAAAAACAGTGCAACAACCAAGTAGTTGAGAATCGCTGAGAATTTCCTTAGATATGTAGTGTAGCTAACAAATGTGAGATTCAATGAAATCGTAGCAGAAGTTAATACAGGGTGGCCCATAATTATGGTGACACCATGCAAGCTTCTACTTTGGAAATTTGTACTAGGTTGCTACGTTTGACTCGGAATCATATTTATTTATTAGTTAGCCCTTGGTCATCGCCTTCAATATTCACATAAAACATGGAAAATTTCCGACTGGTTCTTTCCTAGTGTCACCTCGAAGCCGAAGCCCTTTTTTAAAACGATGGCGTTTTGACACGCTGCGTTTTCAAACAATTGATAGCGTCTACGAAATCGGCTTTCGCAATGATTCGAAGCGGTAAAGAGTTGGGAACAAATCCTGATAGAAAGGGAAATGGAAGGTGCGAAACCCTCCGCAGGACATATAAAAATGCGTGGAAATTTCGATGATTTTGGCGACTACCCCTGAAAAACCCCAAATTTCAACCCCTTGCATCGTTCAGCTCGTTGGGCTTTTGGGGCAATGGCCTTGGTAAATATTCATAGGGATACGAATACTTTGATTTTTTCGTCTTAGGTGTTGAAAGGAAGTCCATTTGGTTAGGAGTGAGGTTGACGATTTCGCCGGCGTGCCAGCGTCAACAAAACAGTCAAACGTCTCAGCGTTGATACAGCGGTAGATGCATGATATTTGTGATTTCAATACATGCTCTTGTTTAATGTTCAATAACGAACCAAACTACCATGACATAGTTTCATACGAAGTTGAAGTGAGTTTTAAATGAGTGCTTGTTTCTGTCACCATAATTATGGGCCACCCTGTATATGATACACATATGATACCTGTATGATGATATACATTTGAAGTCGTATACTAGAAGTTCGCAAATGTTCTGCTTTGAGAGTTCCATATTCCTGAATGGGATTGTGCAGCAGTCTACAGGTAGTGATAATGATGAACTCGCACATACCTGACCTCCTTATATATACAAAAGACAGGTTGTTGCAACGCAGCGTGAGGTTAAAAAAGCACACTTTTAGAAACCGCGAGAACTTTCCTGACAACCTAGTGAATTGCACTTCTGTCCCATGTTAGGATTGCAGAAAAGAAACGCAATCGAATGGGATACTACGACCAGTGAATTTATTGGTAGAATTGACAAGAGAATGCTTGATGTTGGCTCCTCCCTTAAAGGAATATCTGCTGTTCTCAAAGCGCCAGCTATTTCAGAGAAATTCTCATGGGCAGGGCTTCAAAAGAAATATGATGCCAGAACTGTTTTTGGACCTACTAGCGCAGTGCTGTAATGCTTCATCTGATTCCTGTGGTTGCAGCCGGAGCAGTAAACGTGTGTTTTAAAGCTTCTCCAAATTCTATGGAGAGTTGAACATTTTCAAGACAAACGAGGATGTTTTTTCTGTCTCTACCATTGATATTTTGCAAATGATTGCAGCATGATTTACGGGGGACTTTGTATCGTCGTCAGCTAAGAACAAGTGCTCTGGTACCAGCCACGCGAGGACACCAGTGCATACAAAAAGACACCAACGCTGCCGTTTCTGAAATTGTACTTTGGCGCACGACGTTGAAGGAAAGCAATAATTCCTGTACGTTTCGTTCCTTCTTTATTACGCCCTCGTGAGAAATCCGGGCATAATGAACATTTTTTTCCTTTTAGCTACTTCGTGCTGCTTAATGACCAAACAATCATTTCTGGGATGTGTACTGGTCTTCCGAGGTATTCAGTGTCTGATGCCTCACATTCTGCGCTCTTGTTTCGCACAGCCGAAATTTCCGTTGATGAGCTTGAGTGATCTAAAAAGTGCGGCATAAATACTACGCCACATCTTGTCGTCAATTTCATTCTCATTACGATGAAGCTTCTTACCCTAAATTTCATCTTCAATGTTGCAATCTTTCCGACGTGCAACATCGCTTTTCAAAATTTCAACCAAAGCCTCATGCTTTCACACGTCCGTACCGGATAGGGATTGCAATCCTCTCACAAAGCCTGATCGTGGAATCTTGTTTCCAGATCCCTTACCTTTCACAGCAGCATCACTGCACCGTCCATTTTGCGCTGCTGTCTAGTAAATTAACGGACTGTCTTTAGTCATATGTCCCACAGATGTAGTAGTTCCACAACCCGGGAAAATTCACGAGAAACAAATCCATTCCAAAACTGCGAAGGAAAGGTGCAAGCAATTCGCGCAGTCTTTTTGGGAGTTTATAGAGGGTGACGATTACAACAGCCATCAAGCATGGCTACGCAGAGCGCTAAAAGCGCAGAAGCGCTAGCGACCAAATGCCTGAAGTTTGTTCCGAATAAATGGATGTAAAATCAGCCTTCGTTGAAGAGGGATAGCATTGGAAAGCAGATCTATTTTAACTATGGAAAATAGGTCTGCTACGGAAGCAATGCTTAGGAAGACGAGGCGCGGAATACGAGGTGACTATCGTCAACTCTACGAATTCACTTCGGCAGAGGAAAGGTGTGAATTTTTTTGGCATGTATGGTTGCGTCAGTGGAAAATCGTGAATATGTAGACGTGAGCCGAGTAGCGCACTGTTGCCACAAAAGTGGGATCGCTCTCCCGAAACAAAAACGACGAGATTCTCCGAGATCGTTTTGGGTGCTGCAGCGGTTGCGTATTCTGTGACCCTAGCCTTCGCCTTGAAAGCACGAAGAAACCTCTCAGACATTTCCCAATGACTAGGATTGGAGAGTTCAACCAAACAAGAAGATATTGAGAAGCAAACATGAAGAGTTTCAGCTTTTGCAACGAAAGTTATTAACCAATACAAGGTGTTTACGACGCACTGTGTAAGTGTGCAGGGACTTTAATTCATGTCGCACTACCCTTCTTTTCTCTAATCCTCTATCTAAAAAAATATGTGGTCGTAGAAGTTCTCCAAGCAACCACTCTTCATGACAGCCAGTGTTTCTCGCAATCCCTGATAAACCTTGGTAGCATCCGCTGATAGGACAGGCTTCGTAAGATCAAGAATTCCACAGGTGTATTGTGAAGTGATTATAATTGAGGGTCACACGAACATCTCTATTGGGAAGGAAGGGCGAGGGGACGGATCTCTGAGAGAGCACGAATGTACATGCATAACTGCCTCTCATAGCCGTACGTCCACCCCAAATTTTGCACCACTACAAGTTGCAGTTGAGATGGACTTTTCTGTTCCTTCTATTAGATTCAGAGGTCGTAATAACCCCAAAGCATCAATTTTCATTGCGCTTGATCTGCTCCTAACCTTTAATTTCGAATTAGTCGATTTCCTCAACGTTTCATATCTATACGACCACTCGCAAATAAAGTAATTTATTAGCAATCTAACAAACAAACAACATTATTGTACCAATAATTAGTACAATAATTAATACAATAATAATCAATACAATAATGAACCGCCCCTCCCTATCTAGAAACCAATTCACAGAGGCGATTCGCTATACTGTTCATCAGATTCTTCAGGGTATCGCTCTCTACACCTTCGCAAGCGTTAATGATTGCTGCTTTCAGCTCCTCGATCGTCCGAAATTGATAAAGATTGCTGTGAACTTTCCGCATTAGGATCCCCACAAGTTCTCCTCGATTAGGTTCATGACTGAACTGCATGCGAGCTCATCCACGACGTCCGCTTTGTTTTCCGAATGCGAGGTTTTGGTTGAGTAGCTAGCATACGCTGCGGCTTTGTTCTGCTAGAAAGTGTGCTTCTGTAATGAGGTCCTCTCAAAAGAGGCCGCAAATGCCTTTATAGAGTGTCCTCGCATTCCATCGAATCCATTCGACACGAGACGATAGCTATCTTTGATTCGTCTCGAGCACAAAAGGCACCCCAAACTCTCTTCCGTAGTTGCGGCGACTGAATGTGTTGTTCTTCTTCCGCAAATTGCGTCAGTAGCTTTTCAGGTTCATCCAGATTAACCTTCCTCTTAAATGAGAAGATGATCTGGAAGTATTTTCCAAAGTCTCATTCCTACTGCTCCAATGTGGAGAATTACCAGTATCGGGCTCACATCTCGTGTTTCTTGGATTCACATAAATCTTATTTAAAAACCTATGTAGGTGTACTCATACATAAATGAGAGGAGAAAACGCGAAAGCGGATGTGGTGTGGACGAAACCACATGATTTTCAGACCACTCAATGCCAAGCTCTGAAACTTGGTGTTTTACGTTTGATGTTAAAGGCAGCACTCATGGAAATTCTTACTAGTGCTGCCTTTAAGCGCCAGCGAACCGATCAAGCAAAAGTGGACTTAACTCATGTCATTTTCTCAGCCGTGGGTGTGGTGGCTTATTGAGGCGGTTGGGTGGCGCATGTATTACAGGAGGTTGGGTGATTGTTCGTGTGCTGTGCACGGTTATGTACGGATCTTTATTCGTCCGACCTGCACCCAGTGTTGCTGTGGTAGAATGCTAATATAAAAAGAGTGTACTAAGGCATAGTACAGGAAATATAAGGGCGAGGCCCATAAACATATGAGATAGCTCATGAATAATGACCCTCATCTGGGCAATACAAGAGTGGATAAGATACTGCAGTTTTTATCTGAAGACGGTGCCGTCTATACCGGCACAGTAGGCATTCTTCTTCCCTCTTCCGTCGGTCGTCACATCTTCAGACGCTTCTCTACTACTGGACGTCGGCGCACCTTTGTCGCAACACTGGACCCGACTTCAGGCGTTTTCCCACTTTCGGAAGCAGGCACACCTCTCTCGCAACAGTGCACTCGATATGGCACCTGTTGTTTTACACTAGGCCACACACCCTGAACTTCGTTTCACACTTACAAACAAAAGCACAGACACATACCGACTAAGTTTGTTATTATACCTAGTCAATGCTTTAAAACTACGTGTATTGTTTCCGTTTAAGTTTGAATTGATCTAGTTTCCATCGATTACGTTATGGTGCTTTCCGGTTTTCTATTTGTTAAGTCACAAGTTCTACAGTTTCGGACTCTTACTGGTCAGACAATAGGTTTCATCTCGGCATATCAATGGCACGTCTTCGTGTGTATTGAATAAAATAAATAACTAATCAAATGCGAAACAACTTAAGTTCTCCTCCACTGCCGCTTCTTGGAAGACAGCTAGCTTAGAAATGGAAGGTGAGTGGTGATCTGATATGATTATGATATAGCGTGATGAGACACGTGTGGACGTATGCTATCATGAAGATATGACATGTGAAGGCGTGTGACGTGGTGTGGTTGACGAGGCTTGGCCACCATGTGTGGCCCCAATGGCACAGACAATGAAGCATGAACGCCATATTTGGTCCAAATAAATTCAATGGCAACTATTCGTTAATCGCAGCAACGCAAAAGCACCCACCGTTGCTTTTTCACCTGCAGTTGCTATCTCATTGCCAATGATAAGAATGGAAGTACTCTGTTTGGCTCCAATCCGTGGAATGTCTGAGAATATCCACTCCTTTCCAAATGCCGTGTAAAGCGGCGCCCAGCGACTTCGCCAAGCGGGATGCGGCAAAGCGGATTGCATAGTTTTGCCGCAGCGGCACAAGTGGATAAGAGGCTTGCATACTTTAGCCGCGGCGGCACCGCCGCCGCGGCAAAAAAGTTAACAAGCTCTTGTAGGTGGAACCTTGCTGCGGCCACGCCGCCGCAACGTCGCTGGCCTGTGCTTAACATGGGCGACTGTCGCCGCGGCAAAAGTCTGCAAACCCCTTAAAGGCAGCACCCACGGAGATTCTCACCTCTGAAATGAGTCGCTTACTATGCAGCCGCCCGCTGGAAATTCGCAACAGTAAATTGAACACTTGAAAGGCTGTCTACCTGCGAAGATACTGCCGTGGACACATCTGCTGCGATGGACATTAAGGTTTCGCCGCGCCAACTAACGAAGTTGACAGGGTGTACGCATGCGGTTCAGCGGACGCTCGTTTATCAAATTCGCACCATCTGCAGAGCTTCGTGGCGGGATCTATCGCGGAACACTGGTCCGCGTTGTGGACACACATGAAATATCGCCATCATTTCCTGTGTTTTTCGCGTGTTTCACGCCACTTCATCTTTGTAGATGAGTTCATCGTCCCTGAAAACCCCGATATACCGCGAAATCTTCGACCCAAAAATTTCCGTGAGTGCTGCCTTTAAGCGACTTTTGCCGCTCAGTATTTTTATCAATTTTATTTTCCATCTGGGTCCCCAAAGCGGCGGAAACCCCACTTTTTCCCACCCCTCTCCCCCCTCCCGCCCACTTTCTGCGTCCGCCACTGATAAAGCCGTACAGCGCATTCACCTCGGAGTAAACATCGTGTTGCAGTACGCGCGCGAGCTGATCCATTCCAATAGATCAAAATAGATCAAATTCTCAATCGAAAGGCTACGTGCAAGTGGTTTTTAGCGGTTCGGACGTAGCCTTTCGATTGAGAATTTGATCTATTGGAATGGATCAGCTCGCGCGCGTATTGCAACGCGATATTTACTCCGAGGTGAATGCCCTGTAGAGCTGTCCTTTTCTTTCAGCACTGTCTCGGTATCCAATGTTGGAACTCTCGAATTTTCCATTTATTCGAAATCGAATATTTCTACTTTCAAATATAGAATATTCCGAATAAATGAAAATTCGAACATTCCAACATTAGAGAGAAATTTATTGCTGTATGGGACAGGAGAAGAGCTTCATAGTTTACTCATTCTCGAATATATGTAATGAAAGAATATCTGGATGTTTGAATCGTTTCCCAATTTGTTAATTGAAGTAACAAAATTATTCGATTTTTATTCGGTCCGAAGTATAGTAAAAATTTCTGCGGGTGCTGACTTGTGAGTGAGGAATTTGATGCCAAATATTCCCAAGTTTGCATCTGCAGCCCGTGCGTCAGACACTGCAAAAGTGCACAGCCCGTGAAGAACACGTGAATGCGGTAACATCCGCGACGCAAGCAATTGCGAAGTGCGTTAGCCATCCTGACCACCGCTGCTGTGTTTTTGCATAGAGAGGATCCGCAAGGATGTCTGCAAGAGTGGAGCGAGCGGACTGCATCGAGCTCTTATCACACTGCATTCAAGTCTCAGCTCGCACGCATACGATCTTTGTTCTTGCTGTTAATAGGTCTCCGTTATTAGAATCCTGTCGTGTAGTGTCAGAAAGATAGCGAATGTCGAAATAGTAAATGTTTTTCTAAAGGAGAACTGTCCCCGTCAACCTTGAGTCAGTTGGGATTTCAGTGGACCAGCGCTCATTCGTGACCTAGTGCAAACTTCCCGTTTTTCTTTCCTACCATGGAATGTGCATGGAATGAGAGAGTTGTGATGATGTGAGTCTTGCTGTCCGATCTATTTGCAAACGAGAACGCAGGAAATTTGCACCGAATGCCCTGTGCCTTGTGATCACTGGATCCAGCAGCGGAGACACGTGATAAGGCTGCCGCCTGCACCGTGCGCTCGGCGAAACGAAAACGCCTCTCGTCTAATTTTCCCATCGTGACTCTTCTGGCCAGTTCCTCTTTATTGTACGCCTAGTTATTCCTGTCGTTTTGCTTATTTACTCCTCTAATCACAAAGAACTCGTCCAAAAGAGTGTTTATTTCTTTTATTTCCTTCTTTGAATTGCTGTTATTAGTCCATTCTGCCAATATTTAGCTTAACCCTAGCAGCTGGTAATAACGTAAAGTGATCCCACACTTCCTCTAACAGCACGGAGCGGATAGCAGAAGAAAGAAAGCTAGTAATAGTACTCGTTCCGCAAAACGGAAATTACATAAACCTAGAACAGTCACATGCAGTTGCCGGGCTTGTAAATTGATTGCAACCCGAGCGCTAATCGCATCTCAACTAGGTTTTTTCTCACCACATGCATTGGTTTCGTGTTAGGATCACAGCACAGAGAAGCCGCTACCGAACTGCTGATTGTAAGTTCACTGCCTACACTTATGGCTAGTTTATTGTTATTATTACTTTACTTTTAATGAATTACTGTTTTGATACTTTTCGATCAATCGCATCTGTCTGAATTTGTGTGTAGTTGCTGTATGTGGTGCATTTGGTTGTGTGCGTCTTTTATTTTGCATGCACTTTTTTTTTCTCACGTCATATGCATCTTTTTTTTTCTCATCTTCTCTTCAGTTATTTATTGCAGTATGCATAAACGCGCATTAATCCGTTCATGCATGAAATTGTCACTTAAACACAAACGCATTTATGTCGAAATTAGAGTTGGGGCCACCATGTAAATTGCTATAGGTTTTTTTTTGAAAGCATAAGCCAAAATTTTCGGAATTTTTCCGAAATGTTTCTGTATTCGCTTCTATAATGTTTATTTTCGTAATCAGAGCCGTACTTCTACACTGTGCCTGTCCTTCTGTGGTGATGGTGATTCACGATTTCTCGAAACCTGTTTTCTGTTTATCTTTCATTTATTCTGAACTTTCTGGCTACTACGGAACAAGTCGAGAAACATAAGTGATGAAAACGCGTTCGGCAGAAAAAAAAGGACAAATATTGACGACTTCTGCAGTGCTCATCAGAGACATCAAGTGTGAACACTAAATTACATATAGCCACTGAAGTGATCCTGACCCACTCGTATGAGCAGCACCAAATAGCCTACCAAGAATGGTAGTGGGGGTATGTACCAGTGGGATATGTGGATGCGTAGACAATCGGATTGCCAAGACACAGATGGTGGGACGTCAAAGTTTTCGCACCGTGTCGAAGCGGCGTAAATTGGAACATTCCCTACCTTCCGGGATTGCTCTTCTACCTCTTTGTTCTGCATTGTGCATCTACGCGTCAACTTTGCAGCGCAGCAAGCACGAATAACAAACTCCACGCCTTCACCGACCTCGGGTAAAAATAGAGAGAAATCAATGCACTCGAGTGGAAGACGCTTGCCATATTTGTGTTCAGCGTGCTGTAAAACCCCACAGGACATGTTCTCATTGACTCCTGAGCAAAAGTGGAAAAATTGATGAAGCCAATAAATCGATATCTGCGTACAAAATGACTGTCGTATTCGTTCGTGATCGATGTATATTTGTATGTCGCGTTTCCTCATTGAAATTCTTCTTCTATTCAGAAAATGTTCATGGACCGCGAGGCGATGATTCACTTCATTGGGGGCGCCGTGGGAGGGACGGCAGGTATCCGTTTCGACTATTTTGGGGTTTATTACCGTGGCTATTAGTTGCACTCCGTAAATGGTCTTTATCTAACTCACAAGAGCTATCTATAACGGTTATTTTGTTCAGGAACTTGCATTACTTGTCCGCTAGAGGTCATTAAAACGAGGATGCAATCCAGCAAAGGCATACCAGTTGGACCGAGCACAAGTCAAGGTGGTACGTTATTTTGTTCCATTTCTTATTATCGTTTTCATCAATGTGTGTGGGCTTTTCTTTTGTAATCACATCAGTCTCAAATCTCCTTCATGCGACATAAATATTAGGTCGTCAAACATGTTGTATGGAAATTTGAGCCAACTCTCGGAAGCAAATTTTGGCCAACTCCTGTCATTGCAAAAAATTGGTTTTTGAATAGCACCAGCCGTTTTCTGCCTGACAGTTCATTACCCTTTGGGGCAAGTAGGCAATTTACCATTTTTTGGAGGTTTCGACTGCAGTTTTTTTCACAAGTGTGCTTCAATGTTTCTATCATGTAATATGTATTGGTTCTGAGCACGAAACCAAGGAAATCCACTGGCCATTCTATTAGGT
>KN728747.1:5706-15985 GCA_000816745.1 Ancylostoma duodenale
GCATAGGTCGTAACATCACGTTGGACAGGCTCTCTACCCATATAGGTCACGTTATGGATTAGCAGCTTTTCTTCGTGCATTTCCCTTGTCAGCATCATAACTTGTGCTTCATTCGCGCATTTCCTTTGCCTCTCAGCTCATAGGGGAATTACTGCGTTGTTCAGGATCAGATTGGTGTTATTCAGGAGCGAGTCTTCGTGAACTAATGCGCTACAAATACATTTGCTACAGCAGAGATAAAAAAGTACAAACAATAGAACTTTATGAGACGTGTGCAGCAGCTTATAAATGCCAAGCCTGTAACGCAAGAATTTGGTAGTTAGGTCCTGGTGTGACAGCTAAGCCGCGTATCTAGGGGCGTTAAAATCGTATAAGACTTTTCTGCGAAGCTGAAGCGCATACTTGTACATTGGACTCGTCAATGTCCTGTGCCGCGCACTACTTAGTTAGAAACATTTGGGTACCGGTGCGCACCCAGACGGGCGCCGGTGCCACTGACCCGGCGACGGTAAACATCCCGGCAACACTCTTCATTGGCGACAGGAATGGCGACACATCAATGACCGCACAGCGCACGAAAAGTCCACACGTGGAATATCTCGCGCTCTCTTCGCAATGCGAAGTGGCGCCGTTCCCGGTTTTTTACCATCACCGCGAGTAGTTCCACTACTGACGCCGATAAAGGCATATGTGCCTGTCTGGGTCGGCACCGGTGCCCAGAAGTTTCTGAGTAGGTACCACGTGATCGTAGAGAGCACCCCAAAAGTGGCTGAGTCATCGCTGACCACTTTTGATTAAAAAAAACTCTCTCTCTCTCTCTCCCTCTGTCTCTCAGAAGCCATGTATACTAGTAGCAACGCGAAGAGGAGTATGCACAGATTTTTTTCTGCTCTACTTGCCTGTACAATGTTTGTAAAATAGAAAAAAAAACATGCTTGTCCGTCAGTCCCACAGTGTAACAATTCTACAATAAATTAACAACGGCTTTCACCGGAACCGGAATCCCACAGAAAAAAGGTGTTTCATCTTCCTTTTGCTCTGCAGCGCGAGTTTTTCTGTAGTTAGCGAAACATTACTATTTTGTACCTTTTACTATTTATTGCAATTTTTGAGGCACACACTGATCTCTTACTCTATGCGCAGCATTATCTTTGCAAGCTCTTTGACGGAATTACTAAAGGGGGAGCAGTACCTCTTAAATATTGTGATATTATGGTTTACTTTGCATAATGATGTATACTGTCAAGGCGCTTTTTCAGCTTAACGAGCAGGTGTAGAGAAGAATAATTTCTCTGTACAAAGGAAGAAATTGATGGTTCGTGATCAGCTGTGCGAGAAAGCACTATATTCAACACCGTACTTTTACATCCTACTTTTATCGCACAATGAGCGTCGAAGAATTTGCACATTTCTCAGCGAACAAGAGCACGATCGCATCGCGAGCTGGGAATCGCTACCTTGCTCTGCCGTAATAGCTAATGGCATTGATATGCATTTTTTTTTTTCAGGATGCTCCGTGCTACACACTTCCCAGCAAAATTGTGAAATTTTCTGGCTTTCTAATAAATCTCCCGAAGAACTACACATTAATTTTGTCAGCGGTCACATTAGCTAGGAAACGACTATTTTTTCCGAACAAAGAATTCACCTGTAGGAACCAAGGCTTCTCTCGATTTGATCCACCAAAATTGTGAATGGTCCTCTTAAAACAGATATATGTATTTTGATTAATTTGGCAGCAGGTAATTGAGCGATCGTTGAAGTGTATTACCTTGCTCATAGTTCTGAGTCGTACAAGAGAGAAAATGTCAACTGCCGTAGATAAAATCGCGAGGACAACGTTGTAAGTCAGATCCTGATATAACGAGAGGGTTTCACCACAAGGTTCGGTGCTGAACACGAATTGCTCAATTATCGGATCGAAAGTGAAGCTGCACTCCGCTGAAATATCAGTTTGTTTTGATGTAGGCTTGTAAGAGATAGGAATTGTGCACTTTTTTCCATTCCCAGAAATTCGGATGTATGTGTCATTGTGAGGGGAAATGGGGCGTTACCAGGCTACTGCGATTGGTGCATTCAACCAATGGACAAATCACGGTAGACTGGGAACGCCTCGTTTCCCCTCAAGATGATGCACACCCCAGAAATTCAACGAATAGTATCTCACTTGTCCTGGGCTAGGATGCATGAAAGGTTAACCGAACAAACCAACGATCAGAAGCATGATTGTTCACCCTATGGGCTATGTATGTTTTAGTGATGTGGTTCTGCTCGGTAATGCGTTCATGAGTCCTAGCCCCGAGGAAACAAGTAATCCATAACTGTTACACAACAAGATAAAGCTATGACCCTAGGGAACTCACGTCTTAAATAGATGAGATTATGGATCCAGGCAAAGAGCCAGCAGACTACAACCATGATAATTGTTGTCCTGTTGTTGAACCAGGAATTGTAGCGCAACGGATACAAAACCGCCAGCAGACGATTGACCGTCGTTGCGATCGAAGAGTAAAAACTCGAGTACTGCAGCGCTAGTGCGAGATAACCGATTGTGGGTCGGTACTTTGGAGCGATCCAGTTCTCACTAAAATTACTCTTCATGATCTGCATTTGCTGACAAAGTGACTCATAAATCAGCAACATACAAGATGAGTTGTGAAGCGACGAGCAGCATCATAACTACGAACATCTCCAGACCATCAGCTACAAGCTTCGATAGAACCAAGAATCGAACCGGAGTGAAGCATCGCCGAAAGAAGAGTATCTGGGCAATGACAAGCAGCAACGGAGCAAGGCCCATGATACCGACCTAAACGTGCATAATCACCTCCACATAAGATACTTCCCATGCAAAAACAAAGGAAAAAGCCATTTTCATGGACGACTCCATCCATATCCTCGCCTTCCATTCCCACTTCATACTTCATTTTCTCGAGTTTTCTTGCAAGCTTTTTTTAAGCGAATACTACAACTTTGCGAGCGCTTATCGCATTGACGTTAGATCATGGCGCTTGTGTTTCTAGAGGTCCAGTAGCGATCAAGCAGCTGTACGACCATTTAAGGTCATTTCCTCGATCTGGTAAACAATGTAGATTTTTCGTTAAGCTAAACTCAAAGGTTAACTTAGAGGCACTGTTCCACCTCAGAATCGTTCCCGAAATTTTCACATGGGAAGAATCTCCAGGAGCTGCTGATCACAGTGATGTACGTGATTCCATGCAAATCTTCCTGAAGGCTTGTCTTCGAGTCCCATTTCTTGTGGAGCCTGTGGGCGGAGCCCGGGGCTAGAACGAAGCCTCTGGATAATGCATTCCTAAAAGCTCATCTTCCAAGGAAATCCGTGCCCTTCGTGAAAGTTCGTCATCATACGCTCCCGAGCAGGATAGATGGTGCGTTCCATAGGTGACTTGCAGTGGCGGACGCAGGGGGGTGGGGGGGGGACGGGGGGGGAGGCGCCCCTCCCGAAAATGGGTCGCCAAATTTTCGAAATTACCTTACAATGCAAATGAAAATCTTATATTAATTTATTTTTGATTGTTTATTTTTATTGTTATTTTTAATATAATTTGATTTATTATTTATTATTATAATTTGTATTTTTATTAATTTTATTTTCGGTGGGTCCCCAAAACGGCGGAGACCCACTTTTCTTCCCACGCCCCCCTCCCGCCCACTTTTTGCGTCCGCCACTGGTGACTAGTGAGTCCCTGCTTGGCTCCGCCCACAAGCTCCCCAAAGGAAGGTTGAGATAGAAAACGGGATTTTGGCAGTTTTGCAGCAGATCATGTATATCATTGTAATCAGGAGCTCCTGGAGATCCTTTTCCTGCGAAACCTCAAGAACGAATCTGAACTGAGAAGTTTCCTTTAAGTTGAGTTTTTCCTCGGCAACTCTTGCCTCCCGCTATAATAATAACGGTTAGAGAAGATGATCGATGAGGGGTTACATATACGTAAGAATAGTGTCCATAGATGGGAATATATCTTCTAAAGTTCGACCCCCTTCGTCCCGACCATGTTCTCCATCAGTTTTTCTACATCGTTAGACACATATTTCAAAATTTAAGAGCAGACTTACGGGATTACGTAGGGGCTTAGACACATCTCGGAAATATACTCCACTTTCCTAGAACTGCTGCTAGACAGCCCATTCAATATATCCTGTCGACATTCAATTTAGAACACTCTTTCAATGTGCGTGTGTTATGCGCAATTTGCTTCTATTAATGACGAGGTGATGTCTTTCGATTTCCGGACAGACATCATCTAGCCGTTCTTTGAGTCAGTAATGGTAGAGTAAAAATATTGATGATAGTTCACTTGGCCTCGTAGTTCATCATTCGCTCAATAGTCTATCAACCGAACCTTTTTTCGATTGTTTTATGTCTACTGTGTCTTTGTTAGAAATCGAGGTTCCAACAGAGATGTTTTCGCGTATTCTTCTCAGAGTTCCTCCAGATGGACTGTCTCACATTTTTTAGCTTTGCACTCACCAATTACAAGTGCAAAAAGTAGAACAGTGAGTTGTATTGAGAATCCTGAAGAATGCTTAATCTCATGAATTATTGGGTTGGGAAAATAGTCAATGCGGTTTTTTCAGAACTTGTTCCTCATGGTGAATACAACTTTGCTTGATTGCATGTCACGAGCAATTTTGTAGCTCTTCTTCTGCTTTTCACCGCCATCATAACTAATCTCCCCAATTTTACGTTGTTTTCTATGATTTGGATTGAGATCTTAAAAGTCAACAGGTATTGAGGCAAATTATGGGGAGATTAGTTTGATGGTCAGCCACTGACTACCTTTCGAATCCAATCGTAGAACAAACTTGATTCAATTGACTAGGTATATCAACGACATCTATGGAGTGGGCTTTACTATTGGAAGAATATCACAGCAGTAGTATACTCGCATTAGAATCAGTTCGGTCGGGAGTTGCCCCCTGTTCTGGATGCCCCATTTGTGGGAATTCGTGGGACATAGAGACGATTACCTTCCGGGATTGTCCTAGATGTGATGAAGAATCACTACCGATGGTAGCTCTCAACAACATTTATGTTCGGCTATTCCGTGTCAAACTTGGATTGATCGACATGAGATGATGGATCATATGGGATGCGCTTGACTTCTCTGCACAATTTCTAGCAAAATGACTACCGTGGAGATCTGATATCTCCACTCAATACTGCTGATTTTACAGGTTCGGTGCACTCACAAGCCACTACATGGTTTTGCTAAGCTCTCAATGTATTTTATAAAGTTTGGTACAAGAACTGGAGTGGCGGTCCACTAATTGAGTCGTTTCAAACAAGCAACTTTTCGTAGATATGAAGCGAAGAATCTGCCCTCGCCGACATTATTAGTAGACAAGGAAGGAGGCTCTGTGATTCATTTAGGCCCGTAGTTAAGTGCCCAGCGCGATCATCGCACATCACCTTCAGGGCGATGATCGCACTTCGCATTGGCGAGGAGTATGGTGATCATCGCCACGGTGAATCGGACGGGCCGTACATGAAAAGTGATCGAATGTACGTGTTTCATGTACCCCCACACCACTACCGGGGCTGTTTTAGCGTGTGAGACAGCTATGAACCATTGGGACTAACAGACTAGAACGAGCACGTCATGTCAGAAGCACCAGAAGCACTTCACGTTCGAGCTTGTTCTGTGCTGTGGAGCGAAAATTGACATGTCTGAGCCTGTCAGATGCATTCTGTGCTATTCACACACCTTATCATGCATACCTTCACATCATCTCCATTCTCCGAGTGAGATACTCCGAGTAGTTCACTCGGCAAAGACGCCGAGTGAACTACTCGGAGCATCTCACTCGGAGAATGGTGATGATCAGCCTCGCACATACCTGCTGCCAGCACCGCCACGGATGGTGATGGTCTTCCATACCTAAGTGTTAGAAGGTCGTCGCGGGGGCGATCATCGCCGCAAATGTGCCGACGAGTTGTGCAGGCAGCTGATCTCACCGCCATGGCACTTTACTACGGGCTTTAGTGCGACTGATATTACTATTCGTGAAAAACAGTGGTTTCTATGCCCGTTAAAAACCCGACGAACTTACTTTCCAAACCAATACACCGAAGCACAACATATAAAATGAAAAAAAACCGTTTCCTTTTTGCAGGCATCCAATGGCAGTAGCCTATTCGCTCGTACATGAATTTCTCATTTTTCCACTGGATCCAGCCGACTCCGGCTGAGCTACTGCCAAAAATCGGCAAGAACTTCTGATTTTTGCCACCTCCGTCCTCCACCTCGCGCTCGCCAGATGATGAGCCTTTGCGGAAAATGTGCTGCGCCGTATGCGGCTGGCGGGTTAATACATTCAACCAAAAAATCGGCGAAAATTTGACAAAAACGTCTGATTTTAGTCGGAAAAGAAACACAGAAAATGGAAACGCAAAAGTTTTCCCCTGTGTTTTGTCTCCGTCCTCTAACCGCGTGATAATTATACAATAGAATGTTTAAAGCTCAAATTTGAAGCATTTGAAGCAGGAGTTTGAAGTTGATTTGAAGCATTTGAAGCACGAGTTCAAAGTTAAAGGTACGTCTACATACGAAGGTATAGTTCGTTCATTTGCACTTCACGTACTGGTCAACCCCTCGTGTCTACGCTCTCAGTGGACTCAGAAAGTCTGGTGCACTCTTAACAGGCACGTGTACCCAGCGCCAATATTGGAGCTACTCTCGACGATAGTGAAAACCCTGGACTGGGATTCATCCATGTGTGAACTTTTCGTGCACTGTAGGGCCATTGATGAGCCCCCTCTCCTTTCCTAATGCAGAGGGCGGCCTAGGATTTTCGCTTCTTTCACATCCATACGTACGTCATGCACTGCTGCCCAGGAATTCCTAAGGAAAGAGGGTAAGGTGTACCATATTCACTTTCCACTGATCCCGAAAGCAGATAAGCCTATCATTTTGCTCAACTGCGAACATAGCCGCGGTACTGTAAGTGTATGTACCCACCACGATCATAAGAGCTCCGCTGGCGACAGAACTGAGCATATCGAGTGTAGCCAACAAGCTCTGTGGTCTTCTTAGCGTTTACAACCTGGAAAAATTCTCGTTTTCTGAACAGGTAAGCATGTGGTAGAGAGATCGAAAAGATACGACAGAACAGCTTTGAGAATGTTCCTAAAGCTCGGGCATTAGAAGACAAGATAGTATTTTGATAAGGAAGTTGATCTTATGCGATAAGTAAAGCCCGAATGGCAAGAACAATGTTGATGAGCAGAGCAAGAATAAAGTCAGGGGAATTTGGTACAGCAGAAGATTGGCCACATTTTATAATTCGGAGATGTTATACGAATAGAGTTGACAACTTAAATGGTACAGAACCAGACCCATTGCAGTTTTTGCAACTATCCAGCGATATGGAACGCTCTGAGTACTCATCAACTAAGGTTGGATCTCTCGCTTCGACGTTAGGCATTTTGAAGCACGCTTATTGAGATGCCTACGAATCTCAGAGGCTGCATTCAGTCAAGATTTTAGCGCATAATTGGCAGAAAGATTCGGCCACCTCAACCTCTACTGCAGCACGTCTTTACTATATTCAGCACTGGCACAAGGAATCCGGTAGCCGAATTTTGCGGCATTGAACCATATGGAAGCAAACATGAAATAATAAAGCTGATATGTTTCTCTGAAGCAAGCTCAATGTTGATAATTTAGCTCTGACAACACACATGAAGCTTTTTGCTGCAAGTATCCGACAATCAGCGATAATTGCAGATATTTCAGGTGATCTGTAGTTTGAGACGTAAGGATTTCCGCAACGCTCACCCTCCTCCACGTTGTTATAGTCAGGTAGGTCATTGATTAACATGTCAGTCGTAACTGCGGATCATGGTTAAGCGTTGTCTTTAGCATCCCTAACATGTTGGCCCATGATCTGCTTGTTAGAGATAACGACTTGGAGGAAGGTGCTCAGAGCCCCAGAAACAAGTTGTCGTCCCAGCTTTGTCCAAAAACGACTTGCGAACAAGCTTTTAACTAGCAAATCGTTGTCGACAAGTTTGACGTCATCATGCCAACCAAAACCAAGTTGTCGACGAGCTTTTCTCCCGATAACTTGTCGACAAGGAAGAGAAAAAAGAACAAATTGTCGACAATGATTTGCCAAAAGCAACTTGTCAGCAGCTTGAGGCTGAACAAGTTGCCGGCAACCTTTTAGCCGACCAACCTGTCAACGAGAGAGAGAGTCGATTTCCCGTACCTGCGTAGCATACGATGCAACCACTGAGTACATTAGAGCAATGGTCGCAGTGATACTATTTCAGAGAAGCGTTAGCTGCCAACTAAAGGAGGGTTCCGCCATTCTTCGCAAGTTTCACACTTTGCAATTTTCAGACAGATTTCAGTGAAGAAAGAGCGAGAACAAGGTATCGACAGGATTATACGGGCGATTACTTGTCGACAAGCGAGAATGAAAACAAGTTGTCAGCAAGCAAGTTTCAAGGAAGCGAGCAAGTAAGCAAGAAAGGAAAGCAAGTTTCAGATGCGATCAGAAACTTGCTTGCCAAATGCTTGTCGACAAGTTGTTTTTGAGGTTTGTTCTAAGAGTTGTGAAAATCCGCTTAGCTCTAACTACAGCACTATACAGCCGTGGTTCCTTTTCCATGAGAAATCCATGAGAACTGTTGTCATAAACGATAATATGGTAACCTCGAATATGGGAGGCCACAGAGGTTTGGGCTCTCCGTGCTCACAGCAAAAAAAAATTAGTTTTCTCTTTTACTGATGGAACTATAGAACTCTTGCGCATGATACGATGATATCGTTCCTAGTATAAGAGTTCGTCAAGTAAACGGCATCATCATGGGATTATCTCTATAAATCTGCTTCAAGAACATGTAACCTCATTCTAAACTTATTGACTTCTTCCAAATAAGAGGAAACAAGGAAGTGGAAATTGTCTGTCTGCTAGTTTCCAACTAAATAATTACAGATCTTTACTCATGCTTACGTAAAGACAAAAAAGTATATGTTGCTCAGTAATGACCGTTCTCATGAACAACAGTATGTTTTGAGGATCAAGCAGCTGCAATCTATGCAGGTCCACATATATTCACTTGTTTATTCATTTATTTGCTCATTTATTTATTTATTTATTTATCCATTACTCTTAAGAACGCACCAAACACTAGGATATCTCGACTGAAAAAGCGTTACTGGACAGTATCAAAAAAAGGGAGATAACAAACTAGACTGAAGCTTAGAATGCAGGGACGAAGCATTGTGGTAAATAATGTTTTCTGCCGTAAAAGTAAAGTGAGAAACATTAATGGACGGCAAAGTAGATGTGGCACCACAAGAATATTAGAGAAGAAGTATGAATCCGATTGCCGGAAGAGGCGAAGATCTCTCCGATATTTGGCCGAATATGGAATGTGTAGTCATCCTAGTTTGGCAATGCAATGTGAAAATATCTTCTGTTCATTTTTTTCTTCGCTTGCTATATTCTCGTATTCAACTTAACAAATCACAGAAGCCTCTGAGTTTTTCCCTGCTACATATTATGCTGCTGCTACACTATCTGTATGTATAAAAGTCAAAGTTTGTGTGTTTGTGTGTTTGTGTGTTTGTATGTTTGTACGTTACTTATAGAAATCGCGGAGGATGAACCGATCGGGACCAAATTTTGCATGCGTACCCCTCAGGGGCCGGCGGAGGTTATAGGCTACTTTGCACCTGGGATTATCGATTGGTTTATCGATTATATCGATTTTATTGATTTTTCGCTACTTTTGCATAAGGACTGGCGAAAACATGCCCACTAGGGTTTCTTAATACGCTGAACACGAATATGACAACCATTTGGCGCCAAGTTATCGATTTATTGATTTTATTGATTTTTCGCTATTTTTGGCCACGGTATGCTAAGGACGTGTTTACTGGGGTGTCTCAATGCGCTGAACACGAATATGGCAACCATTTTGTGTAAAACTGTCGATTTATTGATTTTATTGATTTTCGTTATCTTTGCCCATGGGGTGGTAAGGACATGTCTACAGGGGTGTCTCAATGCGCTGAACACGAATATGGCAACCATTTTGTGTGAAACTATCGATTTATTGATTTTTCGTTATCTTTGCCCATGGGGTGGTAAGGACATGTCTACAGGGGTGTCTCAATGCGCTGAACACGAATATGACAACCATTTGGCGCCAAGTTATCGATTTATTGATTTTATTGATTTTTCGTTATCTTTGCCCATGGGGTGGTAAGGACATGTCTACAGGGGTGTCTCAATGTGCTGA